>JAVJIF010010517.1:0-192500 GCA_038442645.1 Agave tequilana | reverse complement strand
GTAATGCGAATTGGGACTGAGCTCGATCTTATGAATTATGCGTTGATCGCCTCCGAAGCAAGGTAAAACATGCAAGGGTTCCAGGTAGGTCATCAATCAAAGGAGGTAAGTTTTTCTTTTAGTTTTCTTTCTTTTAATTCTTTAGTTTAGTACACCACAATCTACCACTTCTTTTATCACTCTTTTTCAATTTCATTTGTACATATCACTTCTAGTTTTTCCATCTTCTTAATCTACCATCTTCTTCCTAATTCAACTTTAACTCAAATTTTCCTTTTTCTTTTAAAGAACTAAAGAAGAACTTTAACCATTAATTGTAGCATAAAAGAGAACTTACTAAAAAAGCTTCCATCGCTAGTCCCTCCTTGTGGATCACGACCCGCATAGCCACTTGCTATAGCGGTAGAATTGAGCACCTTGCACTTTCTATCTTAAGTTCTGAAATTCTGTATTCTTGTGTGCAGGTTCTAACTCAATCAAATTTTGGCGCCGTTGCCGGGGAGGGACGGTAAGTGATTCTCATTAAAGTTTACATTTTTGGTTAACCTTCTTCTTGGTTTTTGGTGTACAGATTTAACAACAAGGAACTTTTGCTGCAGTGGACATATAAGTGGCCTTGGACTTTGCTAAAGAAAGCAGAGCGAAGAAGCCCTCAGATTTACTACATTCCTGTGGCAATCTGAGTGAACTACTAACCTGTATTTTTTACAGGTTAGCTGGATTGCAAAGTTTAATATCTGTAGCTATTAATTTCTTTGTTTGTCTCACTGTATTTCCTTTCTAACCTCAACAGTAAAATGATGTTTGTTAAATGCTAAAAATGGTTTAGACTTTGCATTTAGGCACGTGTCTAATTCGTTTACATTTTACATTACTGTTGAAGAGTGCTGGAGAAAAAGGTACATTTGCATGGCATATAGTTTAGAAAACATTCTTGAGTGATTATTTGCTTATTGAATGTTACTTTTCTTTATCCTGCATACTTTGCACAATTAATCTTAAGGGCTTGCCCTATAAACAAGATAAGGTGGGGAAGTCATTACCCTCCCTTAGCCCACAAATAATCTCCTCACTCACTAACCCAAGCCTAATTAAAACTGAGTAGACGTTGGCCCTAGGGACATCTCGGACTCAATTAGGAGATTATCCTAAGGGGGAACGTGTTAGAATTTGACTCCTGCCAAATCAGTATCTAAGAAAAGGGATTGAGGGGCGAAACCCTGAAGGCTGGTGGTTTGGCTTAATTAGGCCCGTCGCTTTTGCGCGGATACCTCCCACCAATCTTGCCCAGACCTGGCTGATTAGTTTGTGGTCAAAGTCTGCATTATACCTCCTGTGGACAGTCTAACCAGTTAGGAGTCGTCTAGGTCAAAGGTCTACCCTAACTTAGTTTAGATTTTATTTTTTATTTTATTGTTTTTCTTTGTTTGTGTCTTATTGTGTGATATGGCTTATAAAAATATTTTTCTAATTTTAATGGTAATCCATATTACACACTAACCTCTTTTTCGGATATTACCAACCCGGCATATCATAATTTTAACCAACATAGTGTGCCGGATTGGTCTTATCCGAATCAATATAATCCATGCCTCCAATCTTATAACCATAGTTTTCAGAATAATTTTAACTCTTCACAGAGTCAATGGGGATTCACCTCCCCCGAATTCAATTTTCAACCAACTTGTCTTCCTTATCCACCTTGTTCACAATATTTTCAAGATTCATACTCAGTTCCACCAGTCTAAAATAAAAAAACCATCAATTTGGAAATGAGTATGCGTGAGTCCAAACAACAATCACAAAATCTGATGGACTCACAATTTCACCACCAATTCCAAAACAACACTTCATCTTTCCAAGACCCATTGCAACAAAACGATGAACCAATCAACTATGAAAAGATGCTTGAAGCCATGAATCAGGCTCAAAATGCTCGTAATCATGACATAGATATGATGGTCCAAACTCTACGTTCTCACTGTTTGACCAGATCTGATGTCGTTAACCATTCTGTTAAAGCCGAAGAGTCATGTTGTTTTGGAAAACAAGATTCCATTTCAGCACAATCATTTGAACTTGCCCAAACTCTAAATTTTGAAAATGACATTGACAGTTTGGCAAGTTATCCCTTTCCTGAAATTGAACTTGAGAATGAATGTGATCATGAACCTCAACTTATTGATTCAATTCTACTTCCTGATTCAATTATGACTCCGGTGTCTTCATCTGATTTCAATCTTTTTCCCGAGTCAACATTGGATCCTGTGTCAATTCATAATGAAATTGAATCGCCCATCTTTGATGATCATCATATTGAACTTGATCAATTTCATACTTTTGAAAGTCCCATTGACAAATTGGCAAATTCTCATTTTTATTAAATTGAACTCAATGAGAAATGTGACCTAGATTCTCAATTTTGTGATCCAATTCAAATTCCCGAATCAATATTGACTCCTGTTTTGTTACCCGACTTGAGTAATATTTTAGAGTCAGTTTTGATTCCCACACCTGTCATTCTTGAAATTGAATCACCAATATTAAGTCACATTCCATTGTGGGAAAATGAATGTGGATTTGAGTTTCAACTTCTTGATTTGGACCCACTTCCTGAACCAATCTCGACTCCTGAACCTTTACTTGACTCAAGTCACTTTCCTGAGCCGATATTAGTTCCCGTACTTCCTAAGTTTAAGTCAATCATTCAATCTTTTCACACTCCATTTTGGGACAAGGCGTTGACAAATTTGACTCCGAAATTAATTATGAATTTGGAAATTAGATAGGGTTAAATTTTTAATAAAAATCCTTCTTGTATACATTATTTTAGTTGGTTATATTAGAAAGATTTCTGGTGGGTTCCTTCAAACTCCATGCAAAGTCGATTGGGCCGCATTTCGTGGACCAATCAGACCACCACCGGAACCACCACCTTAAGGTAGTATTTTCCTTCCATGTCTTCTTTTTCATGTACCTATGCATTAATTCATACATTGAGGACAATGCATGAGATAGGTGTGGGGGAGGGTTCTAACATAACTTAGGTTTTTTTTTAAAACAAAAAAATTAACATTTTCTTTATTTTAAAAACTTTTTGAAAATAGAAATAATATTTTGACATATTTTTGTAAGAAATTAAGTCAATTTTAAGGAATAAGAAAATCCAAATTAGGATTTCTTATACTTGGTCAAAATAAGATTATTTGTTTGATTTTTAGGGTTAGGAAGATAATTTGTCAAAGTAATTTAGTCTTGATCTTTACCTTGATGAAATATGCACACTTCATACACTTACACACTTAGGGTTCAAAACAAAGATTCATATGCCTTTAAAAAAAGGAAAAAAAAAGAAAAAAATATATTTATGAAAGATAAACAAATCTAATTATTGATTAGTTAGGTGCTTTGGCCTAAGCAAGCCTTGGTATTTATGCGAAAGATGATTAGATAAGTTTGAGAAAAATATATATATAAAAATCCTCTGAATAAGCTGGGTATTTGTGCGTAATAAAGCATAAGTATTCACGCCTAAAAGCGATTCATATAATAAAATCCTTAGTTTTGGGGCCTTGTTTGCTCGAGTCCTTAAGTCCTTGGGGTGTTTTCTCACCCGGTGCCCTAAGACCGTTTGGTTTGGGAGTCACCGATTAGAGGCTCGTTTCATTGGCAGATTAGAAAGCCTAATAGAACTCAGGAATAATACCACCAAAATAAATAAATAAATAAATAAGGCATAAGAGTTAGAGTTAAAGAACCCTCAGTCAAAATTTTCACGGTCACAAGGTGCATATGACTCAGGGTAAAGTAATAGACTAGATGAGAAGTACAATTTGACTCCTTACTTTGATTGATAACAAATTTTTGAATAGGGACTAAGTTTAGGAATGAAAAATTCAGTTTTCCTATAAACTTATAGATTACTTAATTCTTACAATAATATTTCAAATATTTTTCTTTCAAAATGTGTTTTCAAAATACTAACATTTTTCTCTTTTTTTATGGATTTTGTGGTGTAATCCACTGAAAACCCTCACGAGACAAAACTCGTCTCTAGGGGTAACCTAGAGGTTTAACGGCTTGTTGCACAAGCTCAGTGCAATCGCGTAACCTGCGAAAATGGTCTAATAATCTTTGGTTTAGTTTTGTTGTTTTGCTCGAGGACGAGCAAAAGATAGGTGTGGGGGTGTGATAGTACACATATTTTGCATTCTTTACATTACACTCCTACATTTATCGTGTAATAAATCTGCTAATTTCTTTGTCTTAAATGTCTATTTTGTAGAAGATAATAATGAAGAGAAAGAGTATTAAACCAAATAAATACCAGTTAAAATCAGGTTTAACTGGATCTATTTGGTTAGCTAAGGATGATCCCAGATCTACTTAGAACAAATCAAGGATTGGGGCAAATGTTCAGCTGAAGATCAGAGCAGATCAGAAAGATAACATCAAATGAAAACCGATAAAATTCGGATTTCTATAAATCCATTTTGGTTAGCTAAAGATCAACCGAGGATAATATCAAATACAGAGAGATAAATGGATAGAGAGAAGATCAACGGATGAGATGAAGCAAGTTTGACTCAGATTTTGACTGGATATATTTTAGTATTTGAATCATAACTTTCGCTACCGAATCTAAAATCTGATGATTCAAGATAATCCAGAAAGAAGACTGACAGGGCTACAACTCTTATGTTGATCACTATTCTAATTCTGTCATTTGATAAGTGATATTCAGTAATCAACACGCTAACAAACTGCAGATCAGAACTAAATATCCACATCAAATCAAGTTTGGAGATAAGGGGAGGATTCAAATTAAGAAATAGCCAACTTTTCTTATCTTCATACTCCTCTAACCTTTGCATTTCTTCTATAAATACCTGCAATCTCAAAGGCAAGAAGGGCGACCATGTAGAGATAGAATTTAGTCCACATTTTCATTCTTTTTAGTGTAGTTTTTTTATTTTCTTTTCATGTAATTTTTATTTCTTTGTAAGTCAGATTTATGTAAGTAAGAGAGAGAGGCTTATGTTCAGAGTGACACCGATGTACCTCCTCCTTTCTTCCATCGTTTCTGCAAGCAATACAAGGTAATTTTTTTTTTTATATTTGTCTTCACTTTTGTTTTCTTCTTCTTCTTTCTACTTTTCCTCTTTTAGTTATAATGAGCATTCAAGTGAATCTAGAAGCATCAGTATAGTCATGTCTGTGTGAGTGCCAATGATATTACATGATGATGTTCTCCTCCTCAAGATTCCGTATCATTTCATTCTTGTTTGTCTTGATGATGTAATGCGAATGGGGACTGAGCTCGATCTTATGAATTATGCGTTGATCGCCTCCGAAGTAAGGTAAAACATGCAAGGGTCTAGGTAAGTCATCAACCAAAGGAGGTAAGTTTTTCTTTAGTTTTCTTTCTTTTAATTCTTTAGTTTAGTACACCACAATCCACCACTTCTTTTATCACTCTTTTTCAATTTCATTTGTACATATTACTTCTAGTTTTTCCATCTTCTTAATCTACCATCTTCTTCCTAATTCAACTTTAACTCAATTTTTCCTTTTTCTTTTAAAGAACTAAAGAAGAACTTTAACCATTAATTGTAGCATAAAAGAGAACTTACTAAAAAAGCTTCCATCGCTAGTCCCTCCTTATGGATCACGACCCGCATAGCCACTTGCTAATAGCGGTAGAATTGAGCACCTTGCACTTTCTATCTTAACTAACTCAATCAAAAGCATTTGTGAAGAATAGCTCTTAAGAATTTTGGGCTTAAGAAACAATTAGTAAACTTGGAATTGATTTTTTGATTTATCTATGTCCTACTATATATAGGGACACTAAAAATAAACGTGGTTAACCCAAAAAAGCCGTTAGAAATAAATCCGAAAAGTTTTGACCAAGAAAATAGCTGTTTAAAACAAAAATGGCAATTTCTGCTACCTACTGATCGACCAACAACGACAAAGGCCGTTACCTGCGGTCGACTGACCTGAGCCTTGCTCAGTTGGGCTTGTGCTAGCGATTGACAGAGCTCAGAGTCAAAAAGGTCTGTGCATGTTCGGTCGATTGGGCGGTCGTCCGGGAGAGCTTTTACTCTGCAGTCGACCGGCTTGGGTCCAAAAACAGATTTTTCTTTTCTGTTACAAAAACTTGAAATTATTTTGTTAAATATTTAAAATTATATAAAACTTTATAGATCATAGTAAATCAAATAATAAGGTATAGATAAAGATATAGATTGAAAAATAGTTGTATATAAAATCTACACACACACATATATATATCAAAAACTTCAAAATTATAAAACCTTATTTTGAAAAACTAGCAAACTATTTGAAAATTCCTTTTGTGTGTGTGTGTGTGTGGATCTTTGAGCCTTCCAACAACTAAACTAGATTTTAACACACTAGATTCTTACATTTAATCAAGAGAAAATCAAGAATCTTATGGTGCTTCTTCGCATTCAAAACTGATTTCTTGCACTTGAGTCCTATACTTGAATCATCTTGTATGCTTCAATTACTCCACTTATGAGTTGGTTGAAGCTAAAATTTAACTCTTGGAAACTTGTAGAACTTATAAATACTAAACAAAATTATTAGCATCAACTACGTGAGTTTTAGAATCATCAAAACAATTAGAGTGATTGTACCCTTGAGTCAATAGGCAACACCTTTTTTCTTGTGCTCTTTTGGGAGGCCTTGAATGCAACACCAATTTTCTTTTGTGGCTCATTTTCCTCTTGCCTTCAACTTTATTTCATGAGTCTTCAAGTTCTCTATGAAAGCGGTGAAGTCTATTTCCTCTTTATTGTTGAGCTCTTTTAAGGTGGTAACTTTTACCTCCCAAGATTTTAGAAGTGCTCTAATAATCTTTCACACCTTTTCGTCATTGAAGATGGGTTTGCCTTGATAAACAAGTCCATTAGAAATAGTGGTAAACTGAGTAAGCATTTCATCAATGGATTCACAATCGAGCATTTAGAAACTATCATATTGTGAATTAAGTAAATCAATTTTTGTTTTCTTCACTTGTGAAGTGCCTTCATATATGATGATCAAATTTTGCCATATATCATAAGCTGATGTGTAATTGATGATCTGGGATAGATCATCATCATTAGGTGCCTGCATCAAAGCATATGTTGCCTTTGCATTAGCTTTATAATCCTTGACAGTAAGTTCAGACCAAATGCTCTAATCACCATCGGGTTTGACAAATTATTTAGTAATAGTCTTAGCAACACGACTTCCTAAAGATTCAAGAAAGACAGTAATCTTAACTTTTCAAATAAGAAAGTTAAGTCCATTAACAAAATTAATGCTAGATCTATTACTAGTGGCCATGTGTGTGTAAGCAAAAGTTATGATTAGCAAATAAAAAGATCACTCCTTGGTGGTTAAATCAAATATTAAGAGCACTAGTTTTGATACCAATTAAAATCACCTAGAGAGGGATGAATAGGTGATACACTAATCTAATGCGGAACTAAAAAACTTAACTATCAAAATCAACACACATAAATAATAATAACCAGATATAACAATTAGGCACAAGCACAATTAAACAATAAGAATATTAGCTGGCAATGAATAAAGAGTAGTAAGAGCAAGTTAATAAACAAGAGAGAGTAGAGGGACTTAAGAAAGAGAGAAAAGCAAATGCAAACACTGGAGATTTTTTTCGAGGTTTGGTCAACTTGACCTATATCCCCGCCTTCACCGCAATGAAGGATTTCACTAAATCCCGACCCTGCAAGATCTCTGAATGTTACATGTTCCCTTAAGAACTCTCGGATCCACAAGTCCCTCACTGATTCCGCAAGAACCACAAACCCGGAAGCTCGCTTTGAGGCCATAATCTCTAACCAAATACAATGAACAAACACTTGTGATCATGAATCTTGATCACAAACAAAAGTCCCTCACAACGAGTATTCTTACAGAATAAATATAGAAGAGATTGGCTCAAGCTTCTGTAAGAAAAACTCAGAGATTTTGAAAATGAAAACACAAGAAAACTTAGTAAACTTTCTCACAAAGATGGAAAAAGAATAGCGATTGAAAACTTTTTTTTTAAAAAGTCTCTATAAAAACTCCTATTTATAGGAAAATAGAATATGACCATTGTTAATTAAATTTGGTCACTAAAAACATGTTTAAAAAATATTAAGAACAAATATAGTTGTTTGAATCAAATCTAGAAAGTTTTGACCAAGAAAATAGCTGTTAAGAGCAAATTTGCAATTTCTGCTGCCTACCGGTCGAACGAGTGGTTGACCAACAACGACTAAAAATTATAGTCATTGCTGGCGGTCAGCTCGGGTGGTCGACCGGCTTGGCCTTACTCAGTTGGGCTTGAGTAGCGATCGACCGCTTGAAATCACCTAGAGGGGGGGGAGTGAATAGGTGATAATGGTAATCAATGCACAATTAAAAATGTTATGATGCAACGATCACCCAAAACAAGACTAGAAGCCGAATACCCCGTGAAGGGCTCTGAACTCCTTCCTCGTGATTCCTCTAGATAAGAGTTTAAGGTACGTATTGCAATCTTGTTGTATGAGTATTTGATCGACAATATGAATATGAAACAATTGAATGTTGCAATGAATATAAAGCAAGTAAATGAAGCAATGAAAATAAAGCAAGGAATTAAAGTAAGTAAACCAAACGCAAACACAGAGAATTTTTTCGAGGTTCGAGCACCCAGCTCTACGTCCCCGCCTTCACCCAGAAGGATTTCCAACCACTATAACTTCACAAAGAGTTACAATCACACCGGAGTACCCAACTCCTCAATCACGAATACAAGTATCTCTTGGTGATCAAAAGACCACAAACCCTCTTTTGAAAAATCTTTTTCCCTTATAAAAACCCTATAGAACAATGTGTAGGATTGTCAAGTATTGTAAGTGGAAAAAGAAAATGAATTTGAAGAGAGTTTAGAATCAAAAACTTCAGAAATGAGAGATTTTTCAGCACAAAAACAGAGAATGAAAACTTCTTTTGAGAACTTTAAACTTGAGTATTTTTGCAAAAGCTTGTTATGAAAACCATAACCCTAATCAACCCTATTTATAGGATAGAGCTAGGGATTAAAGGGTAAACTAGTATAATAAGTAATTAGGAAGTATTTGACCCAGAAACTAGCCCCTAAACTCGTTTAGAGACAAAACACCCCATTAAAAACGTGTTCTAAAATATAGCCGTTAAGGCTGAAATACAGCCTCGGTCGACCGGGTTTTCAAAAAATAAAGCCGTTGCGGCCCACGGTCGACCGCCCGGTCGACCGAAACAAACAGAGAGTTGATGACTTTCAGTCGGCCGAAGGTCGGTCGACCGACATGGGGTCCGGTCGACCGCCCGGTCGACCGGGAAACGTGCACACATGCACGCACCCAACGGTCAGAAGTCCGGTCGACCGGTTGGTCGACCCATCTGACCTGAAACAGAGCCGGTCGACCGCAACAGGTCAAAAGTTGAGTTTTGGAAAAGGATTTGAAGAGATTTTGATGGTTTTAAAAATATTTTTGACTAAGACTAGGTATAATAAATAAAATGAAGTTTGTGAGTAATAAAATATATTTAAAAATATTTTGTATCTATATATAGGAGAAACTTTTAGAAAAGACAAGTGCGCAAAAACTTGTGTGTAGGGGAAATGAGCTTCAAGCCTATTCACTATTCTTTAACAAACTATAACACTAAAAACAAATCTAATGAAGTCTCTGAGCCATAATGAAGTCCTGAACCATGCAATGCCATGCTAGAGCCTTCTCTTCTATGGACACTTCCTCTTGCGCCATTTGCCTTATTAGCTCCATAAACCTAGGAAACCTTGCAATAGCTAAGCAATGGCCATCATAAATGGTACTAACCTGAAACTCATCTTAAATAAACTTATTAGTACCATATAACTTCTATGTGTTTTGTTATCATCAAAACTTAAATAAATAGAGAGTGTAACCTTTTGGGCCAACAATCTCCCCCTTTTTGATGATGACAAAACATATAGGCTATTCTAAAAGATATAAAGAGAGAGATAAAACTCCCCCTTAAATTATGCTATATTAAACATAACAATGAAACACATCAATAAAACAAAGGCATAAAGACATCAAACACCAAAATCAAAGTAAAAAATAAAACATATTTCTCCCCCTTTTTGTCATACATCAAAAAAGGGTAAATGAGCAAGAAAAATATTTTTATTTAATAACACAAACATTAAGTTCACCACATATAAAGGAAAATCTATTAAAATCAAGTGGTTTAGTGAAAATATTGGCAAGTTGCAAATCTGAAGAAACATAATCAATCTCTATATCACCTTTCTTAAAAATAATCTCTAAGAAAGTGATATCTAATCTCAATGTGCTTGGTCTTACTATGTTGATTTGCATTCTTAGTCATATGAATAGTACTAGTATTATCACAAAATATTTTTATATGGTCATAATACAAATCATAATCAAGGAGAGTATGTTTCATCCAAAGGACTTGTGCACAACAAGCCCCCGCCGCAACATACTCCGCCTCGGCGGTTGAGAGGGCTACCGAATTTTGTTTCTTAGAGGACCATGAAACAAGACAATTACCAAGAAATTGACATGCTCCACTAGTACTCTTTCTATCCACTCTACAACCCGCATAGTCGGCATCCGAAAAACTCGTCATTGAAAAATCTCCGATTTTCGGATACCAAAGACCCATTCCAATAGTGCCCTTAATATAACGAATGATGCGTTTTACCGCAATAAGATGAGACTCTTTAGGACACAATTGGAATCTAGCACAAAGACACACACTAAACATGGTATCCGGCCTACTAGCTGTTAAGTATAACAAACTACCAATCATGCTTCTATATAACTTAATATCAACACATTTACCTTGGTCATCCTTATCAAGCTTGGTGGTAGTTGCCATGGGAGTGTTGCAAATTTTCGAACCTTCAAGTCCAAATTTCTTTATGAGTTCCTTTGAGTACTTGGCTTGACATATGAATATCCCATCTCCCATTTGCTTGATTTGGAGTCCAAGAAAGAAATTTAATTCACCCATTAAAGACATCTCAAATTCACGTTGCATACACTTTTCAAACTCCTTGCAAAGAAACTCATTAGTAGAACCAAAAATTATATTATCAACATAAATTTGCACTATAAGAATGTCACTATCAACATACTTAGTAAATAATGTTATGTCTACTTTGCCTTTAACAAAATCATTTGAAATAAAAAAGCTAGAAAGCCTTTCATACCAAGCTCTAGGAGCTTGCTTTAAACCATACAAAGCTTTATCAAGTTTAAAAACAAAATTAGGATGAACATGATCAACAAAACCGGGAGGTTGTTCAACATAAACTTCTTCATTTATAAAACCATTTAAAAATGCACTTTTTACATCAATTTGAAAAAGTTTAAAATTTTTAAAAGATGCAAAAGCTAGTGTAATCAGTATGGCTTCAAGCCGTGCTACGGGTGTAAAGGTCTCCTCAAAGTCAATTCCTTCAATTTGAGTGTAACCTTGGGCCACTAACCTAGCTTTATTCCTAATAACATTTCCTGGCTCATCCATCTTATTCCTAAAATTCCACTTAGTACCAATTATTGGTCTATCGAGGGGCCTAGGAACAAGGTGCCAAACTTGGTTGCGCTCAAATTGATTGAGCTCCTCTTGCATAGCTAGAAACCAATATGAGTCACCCTCGGCTTCGAGGATGTTTTTGGGTTCAAAATGAGAAATGAATGTAAAATTACCACACAAGTCATGGAGTTTGGAGCGAGTGGTTACCCCTTTAGATACATCACCTAGAATGAGATCCTTGGGATGATTTGTAGCATATCTCCAATCTTTAGGAAGTGGTTCAGAGCTTTCCACTTCATCCTTTTGAACTTCACCAATGGATTCTTACTTTTCTTCTTGAATGGGTGAGTCCTTCAAGGATAGCTTCTCCATGTCCTCACCTAATGAGTCAAACTCTACAACATTCTCAACAACAACATTAGATTCTTCAAATTTAACATGCATGGATTCTTCAATAGTAAGAGTGGATTTATTGAATACTCTATAAGCTTTACTAGTACTAGAATATCCAACAAATATAGCTTCATAGGCCTTAGCATCAATTTACCCAAGTTATCTTTAGTATTCAAAACAAAACACTTGCATCCAAAAACTTTAAAGTATGAAACATTAGGTTTCCTTAAATTATAAATTTCAAAAGAAGTCTTGAAAGTATTTTTACACAAATAAATACGATTTGATATGTAGCATGTGGTGTTTACGGCCTCGGCCGATAAATATTGAGGGAGGCCATATTCACTTATCATAGTCCTAGCCATTTCTTGAAGAGTTCTATTCTTCCTTTCTACTACTCCATTTTGTTGTGGAGTTTCTAGCACATGACATTTCATGCTTAATTCCCTTTTCATCACAATAAGTCATGAAGAGTTGGTTAACAAACTCACCACTTCTATCACTTCTTATTTTTAAAATCAAAAAACCTTTTTCTTTTTCAACCCTTTTTTGAAAAATCTTAAAATGCGAAAAAGTTTGATCTTTGTGTTCCAAAAAGAAAACCCAAGTGAACTGAGAAAAATCATCAACTAAAACAAATACATATCTACTTCCATTTAAGCTTTTAGTTTTAGTTGGTCCAAAAAGATCCATGTGAATTAATTCTAATGGCCTAGTTGACATGATATCCTTGATTGCTTTGAAGAAAGACTTGGTTTGTTTCCAAGTTGACACGTACTACAAATGCGGTCTTTCTCAAACTTTAAATAAGGAATACCCTTCACCAATTCCTTAGAATTAATTCTAGCAAGATGATCAAAAGATGCATGTCCTAATCTTCTATGCCAAAGCCAAGAAACCTCATCATAAGCATTCAAGCATTTAGTAGAACAATCCAAATTAAGCATGTCAATGATATAGACATTATTATCACGAAAACCGGTGAAAATACAATCATTGGTTTTACAATCAAAGATTTTGCAAGAAGAATCATCAAATACAACTTTAAGACCACGATCACAAAGTTGACTTATACTAAGCAAGTTATCTTTAAGTCCATCAACAAGAACAACATTCTCTATTAAAGGAGATGCACCAATTTGAGTGTTACCTATACCGATGGTGGTGCCCTTGGAGTCATCTCCAAAGGTGAAGATGCCACCTTCAACGTACCTTGATAGGGTTGTGAAGTTGTTGATATCCCATGTCATATGCCTTGAACAACCACTATCAAGGTACCACCGCTCCTTACGTCTTGGAGCCTTGGTGTGTACCTACATCAAATAATTTAGGACTTGATTTTGGTACCCATATTTTCTTGGGTCCTAAAGTGTTAGTGTCATGAACCCACACAAGATTATTTATCCTATTTATTTGATCATAGCAAATTTAGCTAAATGGCCATTCCGACCATAATAAGTAAATCTATAAACTCTTCCATATTTAAATGCATAATGAGTGTGTGGCTTACGAACATGTGAATTGTGAGCATGAGTAGTTTTAACATGAGTGTTATGTGAAGTGTTAACATGATGAGAATTTTTAGCATGGGATGTTTTATCATTCTTATCATGTGGAGTGTGCTTCTTTGAAAACATTTCCTCTAATTTCTTAGTATTAAAAGCACAATCTTTTAAAACATTTTCAAAATCATTGATTTTAACTTTTAACAAGGACGATTCATTTTCATCAATTTTTGGAAATTTAGCTTTACAAGCAACTTTATAAGCATCAAATTCTCTTTTAGTTGAAATAAGATTAGAAGAAATTTCTTCCTTTTCTTTTGAAACAATTGCAAGTTGATTTTTAAGCAACTAAATTTCCTTTTTCAATTTAGAACACTCTACCTTTTTATCATCATAACTTTCTGAAAGTTCGATAAAAGCATGATTTAGCATTTCTCTACTTATTTCATTTTCAACATCAAGTGGTTGAGAAGTTACCTTGGGTGTGTTTGCCATGAAACACATATTTGCCGTGTCGACCTTATCTTCGGATTCACTTTCCGAATCTCAAGTAGCTTTGTATACCTTCTTTTCAACCGGCCTCTTTTGCTTCAAGGAGGAGATCATCTTTTTCTTGAAATCGGGGCAATCGGCCATGATGTGACCGGGTTTCCGACAGTTGTAGCATATGATTCTTTTCTCCTCCTTCCCTTCCATTTGTCTTCTATAATTGAGCTTATTCCTGCGGTATATTCTCTTTGCATTTCTTACAAAGGGAGATAGCTCTTCATCATCTTCTTCGTCATCGTAGTTGGAAGAGGAAGACTTGAAAGCTATGGACTTCTTCTTTTGAGGTACCGCTTCTTCTCTTGCCTTCTTCTCCATCTCATGAGTCTTAAGGTTTCCAATAAGACTTATGAGATCCATATCATCTTTATCATTCAACTCCTTTAAGGTGGTGGCCTTGATCTCCCATGACGGAGGAAGAGCTCGAATCACTTTGCGCACCTTTTGGTCGTTGCTTATATCATCACCTAGAGAAGAAAGAACATTAATAATCTTAGTAAATTTGGTAATCATAATATCAATAGACTCATCTTCAAGCATTTTAAAACTTTCATATTGGGAATGCAAGAGATCTATTTTAGCTCTCTTGATTTATGATGTCCCCTCATGCGTGACCAATAAGTGTTGCCAAATCTCATAGGCAGATTGATAATGTATAACCCGTGTTAGATTATCCTCATTCAAGGCGGTGAGTAGGGAATTTTGAGCCTTAGAATTAGCCTCATATTCCTTGGAGGTAAACTCGGACCAAGTGCTCTCCTCACTTTCGGGTCTACTATAAGGTTTGGTGAAGGATTTAGCAACTAGACTACCTAGAGATTGTAGAAAAATAGTCATCCTAACTTTTCAAATGGGAAAGTTGAGTCCATCAAATTGGGAGGGGTCTTAATATTATCGGCCATCTTTACTAGTGTATGAATGAAAGTATGCAAATAGTGATTAGCAAATTTTAGGATCTCTCTAAGGATGTTAATTCAAAAACTAGAGTCCTTGCTCTGATACCAATTGAAATCACCTAGAGGGGGGGGTGAATAAGTGATAATGCTAATCAATGCACAATTAAAAATGTTATGATGCAACGATCACCCAAAATAAGACTAGAAGCCGAATACCCCGTGAAGGGCTCTGAACTCCTTCCTCGTGATTCCTCTAGATAAGAGTTTGAGGTGCGTATTGCAATCTTGTTGTATGAGTATTTGATCGACAATATGAATATGAAACAATTGAATGTTGTAATGAATATAAAGCAAGTAAATGAAGCAATGAATATAAAGCAAGGAATTAAAGCAAGTAAACCAAACGCAAACACAGAGATTTTTTCGAGGTCGAGCACCCAGCTCTACGTCCCTGCCTTCACCCAGAAGGATTTCCAACTATTGGCCAAAGGCCCATCACTCTAGTTTTAATGATGATCAACTCATGTAGTTATAGTACTAATGATCTTGTGCTTAATTAGTGACAGATTTATGATCAAGATCTTAGTAGGTGTGGAGCTTCAACAAAGGATTTAAAGTCAAGTTTTGGAGCTAGCACCGTTGATTCACGAGCCTATGCATCAAGACCTCATCAAGATTTGAGCTCGGTGGATCGTGTGTGGACCAAGTCAAGAAGATGAGAAGAC
The DNA here is from genome assembly GCA_038442645.1 of Agave tequilana. Classification (NCBI taxonomy): domain Eukaryota; kingdom Viridiplantae; phylum Streptophyta; class Magnoliopsida; order Asparagales; family Asparagaceae; genus Agave; species Agave tequilana. The sequence goes on along the minus strand of JAVJIF010010517.1, from coordinate 176,831 downwards.
TTCAGGGAAGACTTCAAGATCAAGACTTGTGTCTAGGTATAAGATTTTATTTTTTAGATAAAATGTAAAGGATAGAATAGTTGGTGGATTGCTCAAGTATTTATCACACACACACACTCTTGTTTTAATTGTCTTTTCATAAAAGAATTTTCAGTTTAGAAAAGACTTTCATTTTGGAAAAATACATGTTTGGTTTTTGGTATTTCTTATGAACATGTTTTAACCAAAACCATATTTAGAGCTTAATGTCAAAAACATAGATATTTCATCTTATTTGTGTAGTGGATCATATCCATACACTCTATGCTTTAATGAGTTCAAAATATCTAGTTTTTGTATTTAAAAGAGTTTTGGAAAATAAGTTTTTGGAAAATACAAGTTTTCATTTGAGCCAATATTTTCCTACTAACAAAAATAGTCCAATCTTTTATAACATGCCTTGATCTTGTGCAAGCATGTTTGTTTATCATAGTATATTGGTAAAACTATTTTTGTATATTTTCTGTGAATTTATGGGATTTTATCTTGACCAAATTGACCAAGTTTTTCATCCCATGTTTTTCTGTTTCAGGCTTCAGCGGTCGACCCGAACGGTCGACCGGAGCTGAAGTCGGTCGATAGGATGGTCGACCGACATGCACGGACGTGCACGCCTTGACCTGGCAGTTGGCCGGTCGACTGATCCGGTCGACCGAAACTGAGAGCAGTGCTCTCTGTTTATTTCGGTCGGCCGGGCGGTCGACCGGAGGCTCCAACGGTCGGATTTTTGACCGTTGGCGGTCGACCGGCCGGTCGACCGACAGGCCTGACAGACCCCAACGGCTAGTTTTTCCTACCTATATATTTGGGGGTTTGGTCATTATTTTGGAACAAGATTTCTAGTGGACTTTGAGCCAGTTTTTCCCATTCCTTTAAAAGAGTTTTCTCCACTAAATAGAGAGCTAATACTTCCAATCAAAAGGGAAGAATTTATCAAGAGTGTTTAAAGTGATTTCTTGAGTTTTTCACCATAGATTCAATCCTTACTTTTCTCACAATCACTTGAGCTATCCATTGCTTTATCTATCCATAGGATTGTGTTGTGAGAGTTTTTGTTAGGTGATCAAAGTGTTGTGATCACCAAAGATCTTTTCTTTGTTCTTTGAGGAAACGGTCAAGTGTGCTCGTGGTGGTTTAGAGTTCGGTTGTGAACTCTTGGTTCGAGGTGCGGCCTCGGCAAGCTTGTGGGTCTTGCGTGTGTACGGGACTAGGGAGTCCGAGGGCTTGTAGGTGTTACGGCACCGGGGAGAGATCCATTGGGATCTTGCATAGTGGAAATCCTTCGTGTGTCGAAGGCGGGGATGTAGAGCAAGTGTGCTCGAACCTCGAAACAAACCCTTTGTGTTTGCAATTGCTCACTCTCTCTCTCTTTATCTCTTATTATATCTTGCATGCTTATTACTTGTCTTTATCTTTCATGCTTGATATATTGTGTCTATAATTGATACATACTTGCGTGGGATTGTTTGCTAACACTTGTATTCAATCAAGAGAGCCAACGCGGCACCTCAACCCATTCAAGGGGAATCTAGAGGAGTTAGTCCAGAGCCCTTCACGGTGAATTCGGCTACACTCTTGTGTTATACATAAGTATTTAGTGTAAAAGTTTTAATTAGGTCATAATTGTTTTTAGCTTCCGCATTATCTCTCATTAAGTGACCATTAGATTAGCCATCACCTATTCACCCCCCCTCTAGGTGAGTTTCAATTGGTATCAGAGCTAGTGCTCTTGATTTGGGTCTAACAACCTAGAGTTAAAGATCCTCATTTTAGGCTAATCACTATATTTTGTACACACACCATGGATTTCATGTCACCACCCGCATTTAACATTCTTAACATCCACATTTGGAAGGTTAAGATGTCTTTGTACCTCAAAGCCTTAGGATTTCATGTCTATCTTGCCACTACTAATAATGCATATTGTTTAGATGGTAAGAATTTTGAGGCTAATGCAAAAGCCCTTCAAGCTTTAAAGTCAACCCTAAATGATGAATATTTATCTAGGGTTTCTAATGTTGATTCGGTTTTTGTAGCTTGGAACATCATCACCTCCCTTGGCGAAAAGGATCTATATTATGCCGGGAGCGATTCGGACGTTGGAAGCAACACCTCCAACTTGTGCTATATGGTCCAAGGGGATAACCCCCTTGAGGTAACTACCGAATCTGAGGATGAGGATGTAGACATGTCATATGATGAGCTTTCTACATTTTGTCATTTGCTAATTGAAAAATATGACATGCTTAAGAAAGATAATAAAAATTTGAAAAAGAAATTTGATTGCATGCATAAAGAACATAATTCATTTAGAAATAAGATTGCATGCTTAGAAAAATAAAAGGAGAATTTGAAAAATGAGAATGTTTCCTTATTTTCAAAATTGAATGATTTATGTGAAGGAAACAATACTTTGAAAAATAAAATTGATTTGGTGGAAAAACAAAGAGAAAGTGTTTTGCAAGAAAATAACTCTTTGAAAAGAAAATTTGTTGAAAAAGAAAAAGAATTTGTTTCTAAAAAGAATAAGAAACATGACTCTTTATCTCATCATGCTTTACATGCCACCACTAATGAGATTAAAATTTTAAAAAATAAAATGGATTGTTTGAGTTCAACTTTGAACTCTTGTGCATTTAACCACACTAGATTGGAGTCCTTGTTTTCAAAGAAACAAGCTCCACATGTTGATGCACATCATCATGCATTTGCTTATGTTGCACAACACGATCACAAAAATACACATAAGCATATTAAGGTGTACACATGTACACATTGTGGCCGCAAAGGCCATTTAGCAAAATTTTGTTATGATAGGTTACATCATTTTAATTTTGCTAATAAAAATTTTTGGGTTCCTTACAAGACTAACCCCAAAGGACCCAAGAAAATATGGGTACCAAAACCCCCACCTTGTGTATTTGATGTAGGTGAGGGATCTCTCAAGACGTGAAAGTTTTGGTGCCTTGATGGTGGGTGCACGGAAACTAAAAGGACATACATTTGGAGCACCGCTATCAAGGGAGTTTTGGTGGGATGACCACCATGGTTGGAGCTTTGGAGTTGGTAACAATCTCTAAACTTCTATTTTTTATGTACATGCTTCTTCATATATCATATTCATAGCATGTTCATGTTTTATGTTTTGATGAGCTTCATGTGGTAATAACATGCTTAGATGTAGTTTTTATCAAAACGTGTATCATACATGTACAAATAGTGAGCTACATTTGTTTTATATATGATTGCACTTCATGCTCATTTGTACCCACTATATGCATATGTATAGACTAGTTTTGATGATTCTCATTTATACATGCTTTGCCAATTTTTATGCTTTACTTCATGTATATGTATTTTTAATTCAAATCTAATAAATATACATGTATACCCATGAGTCTCTTGCCTTCATGCAAATATCATTAATAGACTCATTTATGCTTGGAATATGTATGTGTATTGTTAGCTTTGGATAAATCATACATATACCATGAAGATTAGTGTTTTAATGAAAATAATTTTTCATGTTTTTGCTTTGTTAAAAATGTGACTTATGATCTTTTTGAGCTTAAATGACTATTTTCATAAAAATGCTATATACATGATCTTTTAACACTCACATCTTCATTTATAATTTCATGACTTAGTTTCATGATCATTTTGTGCTTTATAGACCATGAGTGATTAAGTCTTTATGTACTTAGTCATGTTTTATGAAAAACATATGATTTGATGTATTTGAAGGATCTTTAACTAGTTGTTCAAAAACTATTTTATACTAGTTATTTATTCTTCAATTAGTTTATAAGTTATACACATGATCCTATTTTTAATCATATGGATAAATTCTTTTGTGTTCTCAATATTTAATGCTTCATGATTTGAATATTAGTTTAAATGTTAATTTTTGTCAACACTAGGATTTATACTTGTACACATTATGGGCCACAAATAAATCTATATATGGTTGGGTTTGATTGCGTATTTGTGCCCATTAGGTATGCTAGTATAGCCTAGTTTTGATGATCCATACATTTTTAAACTTGTATTCCCTTTTTAGATTTGTGTTATGATCATGTGCTTTCATTTCATGTATATGTTTATTTTGCCAAACTTTAAGATATACATGTATACCTCTTGAGTCATTTGCCTTTAATGCAAATCTATATATATGGACTCAATTGTGTTTAGGGATATGTATGTATACTTCTTGTGTTGTCAAAACATACATATACCTTGAAATATAATTTTTTTTAAAAAAAATGAATGAAAAATTTGTGATGATTTTCATGTTTTAAAATTTATGATAATTGTCTCATTTAAAGGAATATTGAGCTTTATTGCCGTTTTCATGATGCCATGTTCCACATAACACTAGTGCACTCAATTCTTTTGAATATTTTCTCATGAGTATGGTTTCATGAGTTTTATATGGACTTTATGGATATTAGAGTGTTTTAGTGCCATGTGAGTTACACATATTTCATGAAAAATATTTTTATTCCTTAATTGAAGGATTCCGTACTAGTTTTTAAACATTTTCATTTAATTAGTTCGAATTCTTCATGTGGTAGATTATATGATGTATACACTTAAGCTTAATTTTTCAATTGGTATCATTGGATATTTTTGATTGGTATCAATATGACTCTTGTTGTATATACTCATATTTTGCTCTCTTATATATGTATGTATCATTTTCAAAATACTCTTTTCATACATATATATGATTTGTATTGTGCTTGAATTAAAATTGTTTTACATGTTTAAAGCACAAAGTTTGTCTTTGCTAAGCTTATGCATTATGTTTTAAAAGTGGTATCAAAAATTAAAAATTTTTGTCTCTTTGATATCTCAAAATTTGTTTTATTGTGAAAAATTCAAAATTTTGTTTTAAATGAATAATTCAAAATTTTGATTTATATTGCCTATATGCAAGGAGAGTTTAACATCTCTTCTACATATAGATTCATGTTGAGTGTATCGTGTATTGAGGAGCTTGATATCTCTTCTTTATGTGATACACGTGTGTAGGGGGAGCTTCACATCTCCTCTTATGCATTACATAATATGTGTTATGTGAATTGGGGCTTATCATCCTTTCTTCATGTAATGCATATGTGTAGGGAAGCTAACCTAGCGTCTTCCTCTTCATGAATGTATATCGCATATAACCCTTATTGATTGATTTGGATTACCCCTTCATTGGTTCCTTGTTTCGAACAAAAAGGGGGAGAAAATTTATGTGTTGTTTTGATTTAAACCCCTTTGTTGATGATTGACAAAAAGGGGGAGAAAGATTTTGAGTTTTTATATATATGCATTTATTGTTTTGTTGCATATATTGTTCATGCATACCAAATATACATTTATTGTCATCAAGAAATTGATTTGTGCATGTTCATGTTTAGTATTCATTGCACATATTTGATTTGTGCATGTTCATGTTTAGTATTCATTGCACATATTTATTGTTTATGTTTATGCATGAGTTAAGGGGGAGCTTCTTTGAAGCTTTACTTTAATCCATGCATATATAACTTCATGAGTTTTGTCATTATCAAAAAGGGGGAGATTGTTGGCCCAAAGGCCCATCACTCTAGTTTTGATGATGATCAACTCATGTAGTTATAGTACTAATGATCTTGTGCTTAATTAGTGACAGATTTATGATCAAGATCTTAGTAGGTGTGGAGCTTCAACAAAGGATTTAAAGTCAAGTTTTGGAGCTAGCACCGATTGATTCACGAGCCTATGCATCAAGACCTCATCAAGATTTGAGCTCGGTGGATCGTGTGTGGACCAAGTCAAGAAGATGAGAAGACTTCAAGGGAAGACTTCAAGATTAAGACTTGTGTCTAGGTATAAGATTTTATTTTTTAGATAAAATGTAAAGGATAGAATAGTTGGTGGATTTCTCAAGTATTTAACACACACACACTCTTGTTTTAATTGTCTTTTCATAAAAGAATTTTCAGTTTAGAAAAGACTTTCATTTTGGAAAAATACATGTTTGGTTTTTGGTATTTCTTATGAACATGTTTTAACCAAAACCATATTTAGAGCTTAATGTCAAAAACATAGATATTTCATCTTATTTGTGTAGTGGATCATATCCATACACTCTATGCTTTAATGAGTTCAAAATATCTAGTTTTTGTATTTAAAAGAGTTTTGGAAAATAAGTTTTTGGAAAATACAAGTTTTCATTTGAGCCAATATTTTCCTACTTACAAAAATAGTCCAATCTTTTATAACATGCCTTGATCTTGTGCAAGCATGTTTGTTTATCATAGTATATTGGTAAAACTATTTTTGTATATTTTCTGTGAATTTATGGGATTTTATCTTGACCAAATTGACCAAGTTTTTCATCCCATGTTTTTCTGTTTCAGGCTTCAGCGGTCGACCCGAATGGTCGACCGGAGCTGAAGTCAGTCGATAGGATGGTCGACCGACGTGCACGGACGTGCACGCCTTGACCTGGCAGTTGGCCGGTCGACCGATCCGGTCGACCGGAACTGAGAGCAGTGCTCTCTGTTTATTTCGGTCGGCTGGGTGGTCGACCAGAGGCTCCAACGGTCGGATTTTTGACCGTTGGCGGTCGACTGGCCGGTCGACCGGCATGCCTGACAGACCCCAACGGCTAGTTTTTCCTAGCCTATATATTGGGGGTTTGGTCATTATTTTGGAACAAGATTTCTAGTGGACTTTGAGCCAGTTTTTTCCCATTCCTTTAAAAGAGTTTTCTCCACTAAATAGAGAGCTAATACTTCCAATCAAAAGGGAAGAATTTATCAAGAGTGTTTAAATTGATTTCTTGAGTTTTTCACCATAGATTCAATCCTTGCTTTTCTCACAATCACTTGAGCTATCCATTGCTTTATCTATCCATAGGATTGTGTTGTGAGTGTTTTTGTTAGGTGATCAAAGTGTTGTGATCACCAAAGATCTTTTCTTTGTTCTTTGAGGAAATGGGCAAGTGTGCTCGTGGTGATTTAGAGTCGGTTGTGAACTCTTGGTTCGAGGTGCGGCCTCGGCAAGCTTGTGGGGCTTGCGTGTGTACGGGACTAGGGAGTCCGAGGGCTTGTAGGTGTTACGGCACCGGGGAGAGATCCATTGGGATCTTGCATAGTGGAAATCCTTCGTGTGTCGAAGGCGGGGATGTAGAGCAAGTGTGCTCGAACTTCGAAACAAACCCTTTGTGTTTGCGATTGCTCACTCTCTCTCTCTCTCTTTGTCTCTTATTATATCTTGCATGCTTATTACTTGTCTTTATCTTTCATGCTTGATATATTGTGTGCATAATTGATACATACTTGCGTGGGATTGTTTGCTAACACTTGTATTCAACCAAGAGAGCCAACGCAGCACCTCAACCCATTCAAGGGGAATCTAGAGGAGTTAGTCCAGAGCCCTTCACGGTGAATTCGGCTACACTCTTGTGTTATACATAAGTGTTTAGTGTAAAAGTTTTAATTTGGTCATAATTATTTTTAGCTTCCGCATTATCTCTCATTAAGTGACCATTAGATTAGCCATCACCTATTCACCCCCCTCTAGGTGAGTTTCACCAACCACTATAACTTCACAAAGAGTTACAATCACACCGGAGTACCCAACTCCTCAATCACGAATACAAGTATCTCTTGGTGATCAAAAGACCACAAACCCTCTTTTGAAAAATCTTTTTCCCTTACAAAAACCCTATAGAACAATGTGTAGGATTGAAGCTCAAGTATTGTAAGTGGAAAAAGAAAATGAATTTGAAGAGAGTTTAGAATCAAAAACTTCAGAAATGAGAGATTTTTCAGCACAAAAACAGAGAATGAAAACTTCTTTTGAGAACTTTAAACTTGAGTATTTTTGCAAAAGCTTGTTATGAAAACCATAACCCTAATCAACCCTATTTATAGGATAGAGCTAGGGATTAAAAGGTAAACTAGTATAATAAGTAAGTAAGAAGTATTTGACCCAGAAACCAGCCCCTAAGCTCGTTTAGAGACAAAACACCCCATTAAAAACGTGTTTTAAAATATAGCCGTTAAGGCTGAAATACAGCCTCGGTCGACCGCCGGTCGACCGGGTTTTCAAAAAATAAAGCCGTTGCGGCCCACGGTCGACCGCCCGGTCGACCGAAACAAACAGAGAGTTGATGACTTTCAGTCGGCCGAAGGTCGGTCGACCGACATGGGGTCCGGTCGACCGCTCGGTCGACCGGGAAACGTGCACACATGCACGCACCCAACGGTCAGAAGTCCGATCGACTGGTCGGTCGACCGATCTGACCTGAAACAGAGCGGTCGACCGCCCGGTCGACCGCAACAGGTCAAAAGTTGAGTTTTGGAAAAGGATTTGAAGAGATTTTGATGGTTTTAAAAATATTTTTGATTAAGACTAGGTATAATAAATAAAATGAAGTTTGTGAGTAATAAAATATATTTAAAAATATTTTGTATCTATATATAGGAGAAACTTTTAGAAAAGACAAGTGCGCAAAAACTTGTGTGTAGGGGGAAATGAGCTTCAAGCCTATTCACTATTCTTTAACAAACTATAACACTAAAAACAAATCTAATGAAGTCTCTGAGCCATAATGAAGTCCTGAGCCATGCAATGCCATGCTAGAGCCTTCTCTTCTATGGACACTTCCTCTTGCGCCATTTGCCTTATTAGCTCCATAAACCTAGGAAACCTTGCAATAGCTAAGCAATAGCCATCATAAATGGTACTAACCTGAAACTCATTTTAAATAAACTTATTAGTACCATATAGCTTCTATGTGTTTTGTTATCATCAAAACTTAAACAAATGGAGAGTGTAGCCTTTTGGGCCAACACCGCTTGGTTGACTGAGCTCAGAATAAAAGCTTTATGCATATTTGATCGACCGGTCGGTCAACCGACAGAACTTTTGCTCTGTGGTCGGTCAACCGTTCGGTCGACCAGCTTGTACCCAAAAATGAAATTTTCTTTTCTCTTAGAAAAACTTGAGACTATATTGTTAAACATTTAAAATTATTTATGAAACTTTTTTAAATTCATATCATATATTCAAAAACAAGTTTCTATAAACACTTTTGAAACTCTAATGTGAATGGGTAGAGCCATTCACATTCCAAACAATAAAACTTGTTTTTGAGATATTCTTTTCACAAAATCGAACTTTTGATAATAACTCATTAACATAAGTTTCTTTGGTAAAATTGAGCTCTAATATATATGGAAAGACTCCAATACAAATTACAAAATAAAACTCATTTACTTGAGATATAAACTCAATTTCGTTAAAATCAAAACTTTAAACCACAAATTCGTATCCAGTGAAACTTATCAAACCATTATCAAAAACTTTGTGTGTGTGACTTAAGTAATCAAATCTTCACTACTCTTTACAAGAATCTAAACAAACTTACAAACATATAGATATAAGTCTTTTTCTTGATTTTGATCTTCCTCTTCATCTGACTCAATCCAAACTTAATTCCTTTAAGCTTGACTTCTTCTTGAGTGCTAGATGTGATCTTTATGCTTAAGCTTTTAATTAAACACTTTTCAGCTTCAAAACTTAATTTTGAGTCTATTGTTGAAGCTAAATACTAAACCGTGATATTGATTAAAACATGTCACTTAAATGTCACAAGATCATTAGAACTATAACTATATGAGTTAATCATTATCAAAACTAAAGTAATGAGCTTTTGGGCCAACATTATGTATAGGCAAGATTGGTGTGTATATATATATATATATATATATATATATATATATATATATATATATACACACACACACACACACACACACACACACACACACACGCGTGCGCGCGCGCACACGCACACACATATATAGGGTAGAGTTACAATACACATAGGTGTAACTAGGTTAAGTTACACACACCTATTTCCACTATATGAGAAAAGATTTTTTAAACACCTTGTGGGGACCACTCACCCTAATTTTTATTTGTATCTCACCAAGCAAAATTTTTTGTGGTTAAAAATGGTGTCTGTAACTTAACTTAGTTATACATATGTGTATTGTAACTCTACCCATATATATAGATACATTGACACACATATATATGTATGTATGTGTGTTGTATATATATATATGTATGTAAGTATATATGTGTATATATTTTTGTGTGTGTAGAGAGATAGACTTGTGTCATTCTGGAAGGATTCGAGGTCGAATCCTTCCCACTCAAATATAACTCTACGACATCCGAATGCAAAGATCTATTCCGTTAAGTTGATCTACATTATTTCAAGTAACTAAAAACAAAAAATCATATATTTTGAATATTTTTTGCCCATCCATCAAGTGGGCACAAATGGAGGCCTAAAAATAGCACATTGCTAAGATTTACATCTTTAGACATACAAATTCTCGATCCGACCATTTCATTATAATATAAACACTTACCTCACACACCAATTTTTATTAGATTTCAAATATTTTACACCGTTAAACTAACGAACTCACTATTTCAGCAGTCCATTTTGTGCCTAATTGATGGATACACAAAAGTATTCAAAATACATGATTTTTTGTTTTTAATTACTTGAAATAATGTATATTAATTTCAACAGAATGGATCTTGCGTTCGGATATCGTAGGGTTCTATTTGAGTGGGAAGGAGTCAGCCTCGAACCCTTCCAGAAAGACAGTGAAAAAGAACTTTATTAATAACCAGAAACGGAGTACATATACACAATAGCTTTGTATGAGTGTTTATGTTCTCACTTCAAAGATGAGGGAGAGGACCTTGGCTGTCACCTCTCACTTTGACTTGAGGATGTTGGGATTTGGGTCGAACAAATAGTCCCACATCGGCTAGACATGGGGATGGTCTTGGGTATATAAGGATTTGGGCAACTCCACCTAAAAGACTAGTCTTTTGGGATGGTGCCCCGAGTCCTTCAAGTGGTATCAGAGCCATGCCCCGAACTTAGTCGTGTGTGTGGGTGGATGTTCGACGATGTAGATCCCCCAATGGCGCAAAGGCGCAATGGGCCTGATCACCCCAATGGCGCAAGAAGGCGCAATAGGCCCCTGTGAAGCTAATGTTGGGCTCTCAAGAAATTTGGCAGTGGTGCTCCTTTGCAATGGGCGTGCCGCCTCCCACGCGGTGTAGAGGAGTGACCGACTGCAGTTGGGTACTTCACATAAGGCGTGCGGCTCCCACGCAGTGAAGAGTTGAATCTCGATGGAGCATTTGATCTTACCAGTATGAAGATAGTTGAGCTTGCAGGGGAGACTCTTTATTCGAGGGGGGATTGTTGGAATTTGGGTCGAACAAATAGTCCCACATCGGCTAGACGTGGGGATGGTCTTGGATATATAAGGATTTGAGCAGCTCCACCTAAAAGACTAGTCTTTTGGGATGGTGCCCCGAGTCCTTCAGAGGACACAACCCTCTTAAGTTAGTATTGATCAGAATATCATACATCCCAATTAGAAAGAATTATATCCATATCTTGTTTCCTATCAGATTCCAGTTGCAAGTTCTGAGTAGAAATCTGACATCCTCATATAACTTTCTAAATACCATGATCTTGTGTTGCTCCTGAAGTTAGAAGACCCTTAGATTTCTTTATTTCCACACATGCCAAACTGTTGCACCAAGTATCAGTTTAGCCAATATAGTTGACTTTTCCTTGGCCTTGAACTTGGATTGAATCAACAATGCTTCATCATGGGGTGAGCCAATGGGTAAACCAGTTAGCCCCAATTTCAACTTACACAGGGACCAAATGTATGCAGAGAAAGGGCACTCAAAGAACAAGTGATGGATGCTCTCTTGATTAGCTTTGCACAGAAAACACATATCAATGTCAATTATGCCAACAGATTTCAGAAAATCCCTTGTGAGCAACTTTGAATGCAGTGATCTCAAAAGACAAATAGCCATCTTTGGACTGTGAAAGGGAAACCAAATAACTTCTTCAAATTGATATTGTGTCTCATGAGTACTCACCAAATCCCAGGCTAAACTCAAGCAGAAATTGTCAGTATCAGTATCGCGCCAGTCCAAATCTAGCTATCATTTGATACAACATTTGGAATAGGCTACTGAGTGATAATATCTCACATTGGAAGTAGATGAGGGTCTTTGAGAATCAAATTACTCTTCTCAATGATCTCAAAAAGCTTCCAGTTCTGCATACTGACCGGTATCTGAATGTCAGGAAATCTTGTCGCTAGGGGTCCTTCATTATAAGATAACTGATCGGAGGGGAACCGTGCACCGAAATGTGTATATTTAGATACCAGTGAAAGTGCTATAGTGCTTTAGCTTCCTTGATACTTTCATTACAGCAATGTGGTTATACGGGTCGAACTCACAGGGACGGGAGACGATAGAAGCATTAACGGCGTGTCACGTTAGTGTTAACAAATTCTTCTTTGTTTTAATGAATCAAAAAGGAAAAGAAAACAAAACTAGAAGGAGAAGTTGATGAAAACATAAAAGAAACGATAATGAAGTTGTGATTTGGAAAACTATTTTTAAAACAAAGTAAAAAGGAGAAGAAAACTCATGGTTCCAAACTACTAAATACTTCACTAACCATGCTAACCTCAAGAGCGATAGTTGCTCACAATGGATCCTTGGCCATCACTAGATTTGTCTCCAAGAACCTTTCAAAGCATGATCCATAAGATTGTTTCCACATCAAAGCTTGATTAATAAGGTTCACATACGATTAATCCATCAAAATCGATTAGAGGCAAGCATGAAGTAAAGTAAGTTGTGTAAGTTAGCTTGTTAGCAAGTTAGAAGTTAGAACCTATCATCAAGAGCCATCAATGGCTCTTGCAAGAGCCAGGCCTTGTATGAGGCTATTAAATTAATGTGGATTATCAATCAAGTGTTAAATAGTTAGTAGTTAGTAGTTAGTCATCATGAGAGAAAACTAGCTAAGCATCTTGGAAAAAATCAAAGAAGAAACAAGAAAGAGAAATGCCATGCCCCGCTTTCTAAAATACACTAGAGCGGAGAAGCGACGAGAGCCAACGACGCATATACGCAAGGAGAATACCCCACGTATACGTGCTAAGCCTTATGTAATTTGAACAAGCTATATAAATGTACAATGATAAATTACGATCATTGCAACAATACATATAATGTCCACACGCGATAACATATGAATAAAGGAATAGAATAAACACTGAGTCATATATATACAGAGAATCAGGGAAACAACAAGAATACAAAAGGAAAGAAAGAATACCAGTGATCAAGAAGAGAGATGAACTCTTCGTAATATGTACGGTCCTCATCAAACACCTGGACAATAGAATAAAACATCATATACGTGGATGCACAAATCCAGGGTTCTCAGAAAGCGACCTAATGAGTGGTAAAATAGAGAAAGGATGCACGTGTATAAATAGTGTATACAGACCACTTTACAAGTATGAAGCAACTGAATAAAAGCAATATTTATAAAAATGTAAATAGAAGATACTAACTAATAGCATGAATAAGGCTAGAAATGAAAGATAACTCACAATTGTAAAACAATGACTGATATCAAAGAGATGTGTAACCTAGCATATGTCTCTAGTCTGTTGATTATTATTAATCTAAGTAATGTGATACTTAGCTGCATCTCATGCCATAACCATTTTTTCACATATTAAACAAGGTTGCCATTATCGTAACTGCCTACCAATATAGTGCATGTATTTTGAAAGTCCGGTACCATGATCTAACACCCCTGGCACTGAACCAGGACGGACTGCAAGGCTAAAATAACTGAGACCGCAGCCCCATACAAAAGAATAATCAGTGTGGCGCTGTAATCCGAGCAAAGCCCTAATAACTGACAACTAAAAAACCAGGTAACAGTACTATCTTTGGTTCTCTATGGGGGAACCTAAAACTCGGTATACCATTACAAGTCCTTCCAAAATACATGACATGTCTTATCAGGCAATTACCCCTTTTTCCTGACTTATAATGTCTTTCATTAACAAGCAATAATATAAATTGTTATTAAAATGAAATAGTAACCGAATATCTCCAATAACTGCTGATGTCAATAATAGCTGATTAACTGACAACTAAAAACTAGTATTTGATAACTGAAAATCGAATAATTATTAACTAACATCTGATGGAGAATGCTGGAGATATATGGAGAATGCTAGAGATATAGAGTCACTAATCACAATGGTGTTACTGATCACAACAGTCTTACTAATGACTAATAATAGACATCTGATAACTGCTATAAAACTTAAAATACAAGATCACCGTTATCGATCACTATCAAATACATTTATATCCATAACTGAATAGGTGCAATAACTAAGAACTAGTCACTAAGTAAAGTCTATTGAATATCCTCAAAGTCAAATTAGATTAACAGATATCGAAATCATGAATAAAGAGTGAAACATCCTCGAACAATACAAAATCTAGAATATCTCTACATCCAATCCACAATATCAATAAGATATCATCAATACTATAATAAACTAATTAGTGAATATAATCCAGAATTTGCTTCTAATAGTCCAAAATTATTCTCCTAGCACACCTCAAATCAAAGATAGGATATTCCTACATATGATCATAATCTAAATAAAATCAATCCCATCTAAATACTGATCAAGATTCAATATAAAGAATATAAATCTCAGATCAATACCAACTCTAACTAAGTCCGTATATAGATCTAACCATCAAAATAATATGTATCCTTTGTCACGTGAAATGGAGAAACCAACTATGAGTTCAATAATCCAACAAGACCCTTATTTTTATTAATATACTCAAATCCTTAGAATCCAATCCTCATCTGAACTATCACCTATTAATGCCTAATAATTAATTCACATGAAATATACTCTTTTAACCACAATACCGAACCAATCAATCTCAAGATCAATCCAATAACATATTAAGATTTATTACAATTTGATCTGAATCCAAAGTGGTAAACAACTACACATGAAATGATAGAAAAACTAAAGTTCGACAATAAAGTATTGAATCCAAATTGATAAATAACTTCACATGAAATGATAGCACATTAATATCTCGATGATAAAATAGCGAATCCATAAATATTTAAATGTCAAGATTATATCTGATCAATCATCTATAATATATCTAAACCATCTCTAACAGAATATACTCTAATAGTGCTAATCTATTGCAATTCAGAAGTTTCATTAATACGATCCACATCGAATTTATGTATAGACAACTCAATAATTCTCGATCAAAATATTTAATCACCGAACCCGATTCTAAGCATAAACATTGTAATTATTTCTAGATACTAGAAATCAAATAACTAACTAGCAGTAATCAAACAATTTCTATTTACTACAAAATTAATTAAATAATTTAAATAGCGATTGTCAATTAATTAACACAGTAAATTTATTAAAGGAAGTGAATCACTAATTGCAAAATTAAATAATAATAAAAAGCACAATAAAACACTCACATGAAATGATGTGGTTCTGAGTCTGAATCATCGTTAGGTCTTACTACATGAACCGGTTCGGATCTCCTAATCGTCTTGCATATCGGGTCTTCAAATCGGCTTCCGTATCAGGCACATTGGGAACACGAATCTAGGTCTCTATTATCGAGTTCAGATTGCACAATCAGTCTGGGTGCTGCAACTAAAATACACACTGACATACACAGAGAGGGAGGAGAAATTACACGCCCACTCAACACATATTCACAGAGAGAGAGCGAGACACTCTTACATATAAATACACACGCGCGCACACACTAATACACACAAGTACACACAAAAACACATAAAAATAAAGAGAGAGAGAGAGAGAGACAGAGTGACTCAGCACATGGGGAGCAGAGGGCTCATGTAGGTGGTGTGGATTGCTCTTAGGTGGGATCTTAGAAGTGGGGTTTGCCGGAGAGGGGAGTTGGACGGTAAGGGGCTGCAGCCATGGGAGGAGGGCAGTGGGAGGTATCGTGCGCAGCTATTGTGCTGGCCTCATCACGGAGATTGTAGATGGGTGGAGATGGGGAGAAGATGGCACTGCTACAAGTGGAAAGGGAGGTGCGACCAGGGGAGATGATGGTTGTCAATGTTGACAGGGGCTCTAGGGATTGTTATGGAGATGGGCGCGCCGGAGGAGGGTGGCAGCCATGGTGATGGGGCTTGCGGTGGAGCTCGGGTAGTGGAGGCAACGCACAGTGGGGAGGAGGCCGTGGTAGGTGGCCTAGTAGTCAGCAGAGGCCGCGGGAGAGGCGATGCGGGGGGTGGGCCTGGTTTGGGTAGGCAGGCAAGGCCATGTGGGATGTGCACGTGGGTTCTAGCATCAGAGGGGCTCCGGTGGGGGCTGCGAGGCTGCAAGGGAGGAGATGGGGATGGCCTCGCGTGTTGGGATCATGCCGGAGGAGGAAGATGGTGTTGTTGGTGGCAGCTGTGAAGATGAAGAGGAAGGAGAGATAATTTAGATTAGGGTTAGGGTTAGGATTAGGTTAAGGATAGGTTATAAAGGAAATGATAATGGGTTTTTGGGTTTCAGGTTTGGGTTTAGAAACAAACAATAATAATAATAATAATAATGTCAATAATAATAATATATCACAATACATAATAATAATATTAGTAACAATTAAACTAGTAGTAATAATAATCAATACTAATCATAATAATATATAATAATAACAACAATAATAACAACAACAACAATAATAATGACACAAATAACAATAATAAATAATAACAATGAAATGATAATAATAATAACTACTACTAATAATAATACTAATTAATAATAATAATAACAACAATAATAATACTAATAATACATTAACAATGACAATAATAATAATTAACAACAACTACTATTAATAATAATAATTAGTAATTAAAAATGTTAATAAATAATAATAACAGTATATAAATATGTTATCATATGATATCTCAAAATAATAATAATAATAATAATAATAATAATAATAATAATAATAATAATAATAATAATAATAAGTCTTAAATCAAGTTAGTCAATATTAATAAGTATAGAAAAAGTAAATATTTAGAAAAATATTAACACTGTTTTATTAACTAGGGATATTATAAGAAAGGAGGGATTTTTCCATAGATTGTCACTCTCTATTACAAAGTCCCTCTCTTTTTTCCTGAGTCACTCTCTAATCTAATCCTAGATTTATAAAGAAAAGAGAAAAATACAAAAGAAGAAGAAAATCCTACACTAAGGGGCCGTTTGTTTCGCGTAAAACTTCGTAATTCGTAAATGACTTACTACCCAGTTACAACTACGGTGTTTGTTTGGACCGTAATTCGTAAAAGACTTACGTAACTCAACTAACACTCACTTGCAACCCAGTTACCACTCACTTACAGCCCAGTTACAGTTAATTTTGTGGTCAAACAAATTTGTATTATTTTTTTATATTAATATTAAAATTTTTTAATATTTAACTTTTTTAATATTTATTGTAGTATTAAAACTTTTAAAATCACCAAATAGTTAATTTTGTGGTCAACTTTTTCGCTTACGACTTATACATTATGACAACCAAACACCGTAAAGTACAATAACTTTCCCACTTTACAAATTTATATTACCAACCAAACACCGTAAAATTTACATACATGTAACTTATTTACAATTGTAAAAGACTTTAAGAATTATAACTACGAATTACGACCAGTTACGACAACCAAACAAACCCTAAGCTATACTAAAGGAGAAGAAACCCTAATCCTGGCCTCCTCCCTCAGATTCTAGCTCATACATGTTGTATTTATAGGTAAAAGGAGGCATGGGATGACGAGATGAAGCCACGTGTCAAAATCTGGGAGCATCCTCCCTACCATTGCCACGAAAATGCGGCAATTGCCGCATTTCCTTTGTAATATCAGAGAGTAATCTCTCGATATTTTTGCCACATCTCTGTCTCGCTTCAAGAGACTTCTATATATTCCAGAATTGCATATTTTGGACTCGTATTTCTCCTATATAACTTTAATATGGGAATCTAATGTGTTCTTCTAGAAGCTCTTTGCCTTGGCCTCCAAGAAATCTGGATTAATTACTCAAAATGTGTATAATTAAGGTCTTATTTTAACTTTGCCCTTATACCCTTATAACCTGCATAAGAGACCAAAACACGGGTAATTAGCAGTATTTTATTCATAAAGCGGGTAGAGAAATATGATATGAAATGCAGAGTTGATAACTAATCATGCCCCCACACTTATCCTTTGCTCGTCCTGAGAAAAACAAGAAAACTAAAAACTAAACTAATGTGTTATTAAACCACTTTCGCAGGTGACGCGATTGCACTGAGCGTGTGCTTAAGCCTTTAAACCTTTAGGCTTCCTCCAGAGGAGTTATAATCTCCTGAGAGTTTTTAGTGGATTACGCCAACAAAATTCATAAAGAAAGAAAATAAATATTAGTATTTTTGCAAACACATTTTGAAAGAGAGAAAAATTTCTTAAATATTTTTTGCAAAAAATTAAGTGATCTAAGGTCTTAAGTTAACCTAAATTATTCATCCCTAATTTGAGTCTCCATGCAAGGATTTGTTTTCAATAAAAGTTAAGAAATTAAGATTAAATTGATTATTTGATCTTTTGTAAAATCTAGATAATATGCACTTAGTATATTTTGGGATTTTAACTTGAACTATGATACCATTTATTTATTTTATTTATATATATATATTTTAGTTTTATTAGGCTTTCTAGTCTACCTATGTAGTGAGTCTTTAACCGGTGACTACCAGACTAGATGATCTTAGGGCATAAGATGAGAAAACATTTTCGGGTTTAAAGACTCGAATAAACAAGGCTTCAATGCTTTGCTTTGACCACTGTTAGATGTGACTAATCATACTTCATAAGGCAAAATTAACCAACTTAATTAGTGGCGAAGTATTTTTATAATATATATTATAAGGGTATTTAAGTCTTTGTTTTAATCGCTTAATGTATAGTGCATATATCTATAAGGCAAAAAATTCATGACCAAATTATCTTTCTAATCTTTCTTACTTAGTTTAAAAATCAAACAATATCTCTTATTTTGATTCAAATTAAGAAATCATAATTAAGGCTTCTCTAATTTCTAAGATCAACCTAATTTTCTTAAAAATGAATCAATTTTTTTCTCTTTTTTCAAAAAGTTTGTTAAGGAAAAGTCCTATACAAAAGAGAATATTCTAAAACAAAGTCAAATAGAAAGAAAATCTAAAAATCTATGTTAATAAAACTCTCCCAAAATCTAAAAATCTATGTTAATAAACTCTCCCCCACACTTATCTCATGCATTGTCCTCAATGTATCGTGAATGTATATATGCATGTAAATAAAGAGGGAAGGAAAATTCACCTCAAAGTGGTAGTTTCGGTGGAGGTCAGATTGATGTATGAAATGCGGCTCAATTCAAAGACTGTGGAGTTCGTAGGAACCACTAGTGACCTTTCTCCTAATATAACCCATTAGTTGATAATATACATGTATGATTTTATTTAGAAAATTTACCCGATCAAATTTTTGATCTTGAAAAAATAATTTCTGAGTCATTTTTGTCTACACCTTTATCCTAGAATGGAATGTGATATGATGAAATGAGTGATTTGGGCTCAGGAGGTACAAAAGCTACTATCGACTCGAAAAATTGACTGAAATTGAGTAAAGGCTATGCAGTCAAAATTGGTTCAAAAATTGGGCCCAAACCAAGAAATTGAAACTCTGATTCACATTTATTTTTCCTCAATGGAATATGACTTTGTAAGATTGATGATTCAAGTTTAAGAATTACAGGCATAAGAATCAAAATCAACTCAAAAATGTTACTCAAATTAGATAACAGTACAAGAGTCAATATTGATTCAAAATTTGGAATTGAATCATAAAATTGAGGATTGGAGTCACATTCCTATTCGAGTTCAATTTCATTGAAATGAAAACTTACCAAATTGTCAATGAGACTCAAAAAAATATGGTATTGCTCGAGTTCAATATGTTGATCTTGAAAGATTGGTGATTTAATTTCACGATATACGGGCACATGATTCAATACTGACTCAGTAAAGTGATTAAAATCGAGTAAAATCAAGTAAAGATACTAGAGTCAATATTGAGTCAAAAAGTGAAATTGAATTACCAAGTTGAGATTCAGGACCACATTCATGCTCAGGTTCAATTTTAGAAAAGGGATAACTTGCCAAATATCAATGTGAGTCTCAAAATTTTGATTTCAGTCAAGTTCAAATAGATGTGATAAAATTGAATCTTAGTTTTAAAACACCATGATTCTTGGGTCGAATCAATAGGGTTAGAGATTTTGGGATTGGTCAAAAGTTGATAAGAGAAAGATTCCTTATTCCTGTAAGTGTTCACCAATTCGCTCATTTGTGTTTCTAGCCTAACGATGGACTGGGTAACAAAATTTTGGGTCTGAATCTTGTTTTCTATACTCTTTTCTAACTCTGTTGGTTCATCTTGAAAACATGAGTAGGAAGGCTGGTTTTGAAAACTTTGGTGAAATTGTGAGTCCATCAGATTTTGAAATTGTTGTTCAGACTCACGCAAGATATCCACTCTCTTTTCTAAGTCAGATTTTTTCTTCAATGTGATGGGGGACTTGAAAGGGTTAGTACGAATCTTGAAAATTCTGGGTAAACTGGGAGTCCAACATGTTTTGAAATTGTCGCTCAGACTCACACAAGACTTCCATACTCTTTTCTAACTCAGATTTTTCTTCAATCGGGTGTTATAAAAAAGGAGTATATGAATCTTAATTTTGGGAAAATTGTGAAGATTGTAAGTCGACCATGTTTTAAAGTTGTTGTTGGGACTTAAGCATGGCTTCTATGCTCTTTTTTAATTCAGATTTTTCTTCAGTCGGTGGTTCTAAAAAAAAAGTATATGAAACAAAATTGGAAAATGGTTGTGGATAAGGTGATTGAAATATAGACTTGAGGGAGAAAATCCCTAATGACTCTATGAAGAGTTAAAATTATTTTGAAAATTTTGGTCGTAAGATTGGGGGTATAGGTTATATTGAGTCGGATAAATCGAATCCGGCCTATTCGGTTGGTTCATGTTGTACAAAGCCGGTTGGAGTTATCCGAGCCAAATGAGATCAGAGTGAAAAGTGGATTCATATTACGATTGAAAAAATTGTTGTGAAATCCATTTCATAATAATCACTGACAAAAATAAAAAACAAATAAACAAAAAAAAGAAAATCAAAACAAGCCTATGCTAGGGTTGACCTAGACCTCGATGACTCTTAACTGGTCAACTATTCAGGAGAGGGCTATTTCAGTAACTGGACCACGAGCTAATCGGCCGGTAGGGGCAAAATTCAGTGGGAGGTATCCGAGCGTAAGCAACGGGCCTTAATTCCAAACCACTATATTTTTGAGGCTTAATCTCTTAATCCCCAATTTTAGACACTGATTTGGTAAGAGTCCGATACTAATAACTTTCTCCCGAGGTCAATCTCTTAATGAGTCTGAGATGTCCTTAGGGTCAACGTCTAGCAAGTTTTATTTAGGCTTGGGTTGTGTAAGTGAGGAGGTGATTTTTAGGCTAAGGGAGGGTAATGACCTCCCCATCTTATCTTGTATTGGGTTATGCCCTTAAGTCTGATTCGTGCAAGTGTGCAATATAGGCAATATAAACACTTAAACAAGTAAATCATCCACGTATTTGTCCTAAGCTACATGCAATACAATATGTACACCTCAGTTCATTTCACAACAACAGAACAAAATACAGTACATTAGAATTTAAATCGACACGTGCCTACAATGCAAATGTCTAAACCATTTTTAAAATATCCAATTACCAGTATTTTGTTATTTTTATTATAGTGTACAGGAAAAAAATACAAAAAACTAATAGCAGAATACACTTATATATATGCAAATACAGAGATCCCTGCAAAAGATGGGGATATGGATCCCCAAATTTGTCGCATTTTTGCAGCAATTAAAGCCAGGCAGCAACAAAGTTTAGGAAGCAAGCTGCTACAGGGGGCTATGGTCTTCTGAAATGTCTAGTTTCTACAAATATTGACCTGTCCATAGAAACAGAGAAGAAAATATTAACAAAAACGTGAGTTCAAACCGTTTCAATAGGGATAAAAACCTGAGCAGAAGGGAACCATGCACTGAATGTGTATATTTAGAAATTAGTGAAAGTGCTATGGTGCTTTGGCTTTCTCGATACTTCTGTTATAGCAAAGTGGCTATACGGGTCGAATCCACAGGGACATGAGGTCATGAAACATTAATGGCATGTCACATTAGTGTTAATGAATTCTTCTTTGTTTCAAAGAAACAAAAAGGAAAAGAAAACAAAACTAGATGTAGAAGGAGAAGGCGATGAAAACATAAAAGAAACAATAATAAAGTTGTGATTTGGAAAACTATTTCTAAAACAATATAAAAAAGGGAAGAAAACTCATGGTTCCTAACTACTAAGTACTCTACTAATCATGCTAACCTCAAGAGTGATAGTTGCCTCACAATGGATCCTTGGCCATTACTAGACTTGTCTCCAAGAATGTTTCAAAGCATTGTCCATAAAATTATTCTTCACATCAAAACTTGATTAACTAGAAGCACCATACAATTAATCCATCAAAACTGGTTAGAGGCAAGCATGAAGTAAAGTAAGTTGTGAAGTTAGTTTGTTAGAAAATTAGGAGTTAGAACCCATCATCATGAGCCATCAATGACTCTTGCAAGAGTAAAGCATTGTATGAGACTATTAGATTCATGTGGATTATCAATTAATTAGTGATTAGTAGTCAGTCACCATGAGAGAAAACTAGCTAAGCATCCTGAGAAAAAAATCAAAAAAGAAACAAGGAAGAGAAAGGAGGGAATTTTCATAGATTGTCACTCTATTACAAAGTCTCTCTCTTTTTCTCTTGAATCACTCTCTAATCTAATCCTAGATCTATAAAGAAAAGAAAAATAAATAAAGAGAAAAATCCTACACTAAGCTAAACTAAAATAGAAGAAACCCTAATCCTAGCCTCCTCTCTCGCATTCTAGCTTATACATACTGTATTTATAGGCAAAATAAGGCATGGGATGATGAGGCAAAGCCACGTGCCAAAAATCTAAGAGTGTCCTTCTTGGTATTGCCGCGAAAATGTGACAATTGCCATGTTTTCGTGACAATATCAGGGAGTTATCTCCCGATATTTTTGCCACATCTCTATCTCGCTTCGAGAGACTTCTATATAAGTCCAGAATTGCATATTTTGGACATTTCTCCAGATACAACTTTAATACGGGAATTCAATGTGCTCTTCTAGAAGCTTTTTGCCCTGGCCTCTAAGAAATCTGAATTAATTACCCAAAATGTGTTTAATTAAGCTCTTATTTCAACTTTGCCCTTATACCCTTGTAAACTGCATAAGAGACCAGAACACGAACTATGAGCAGTATTTTATTCATAAAGAGGGTAGAGAAATGCGATATGAAATGCAGAATTGATAACTAATCAATAACTAGTTATCAAGAATTATACATATTACATCTCCTCTCCCTAGTTTTTTCTTCATATTTGATAAGGCCAGGTCTTTAAGACTACAAATCCATTTCCATGTTCCAGAATCAAGAGCATAAACTGAGGCTTGAGATATGTGTGTACCCTTGAGGTAATGTGCACCCATCCATTTAGGCCAAAGTGAATCAAAGGTAAACAGTCTCCATACCAACCTGACACCTGAAGCATGATTGATATCAGTTAACTTTTGATTCCAACTCTTTCTTCTCTCTTCGGTTTGCAGATTTTGGCCCAACTCCATCCACACATTTATTCTTCCAAATGAAGTTTGAGAATAATCTTTCTAATTCTTTTATTACAGTCCTTGGCATCTTGAATGAGAGAATACAATAACTAATTAAATTGTGTAGAACACACTTAATTAGTTCTGCTCTACCTGTGGATGAGAGAGAGTAGAACTGCCAACCATCAATTCTTGATCTCACTTTATCAATGAGTGAAGAAAACTGCCTAGTCTTTGGACATATGACTGGTCACTGATATTGCATATTCATTGTCACATTCTTGCATTTTATCTAAAATAAACTCTGCTAATTAATCATTTTTTTCATTTAAATTGTGGAGGCCTTTGCTAAGAATGAGAGAAGAGAAATAAGCCTAAAAGCCCATTTAAATTCTGATTTAATTCAAAATTAAATCAAATCAAGTATCAGGGCAAATATGCAGAAGATTTAAGGAGATCAGAGCAAATCGGAGCAGATAATACCAAATAAAAACCGGTTAAATTCAGATTTATTTGGATTTATTCAGTTGCTTAAGGATTTACAGAGATATCATCAAATCCGTAGACCAAATCGAGAAGCCAGTTGAACAAACGGACGGATCATGAAATCAGGGAGTTGCATCCCCGGTATGTGGCCATCTGGCCACAAAACTGCCGCGAATACGCTGCAAATGCCGCATTTTTGCTGCAATCTTGTTGAGATATGGGAAGCGTTTTCTCCCCTATATTCAAACACTCTCCCTTGTTCTGTATTTGCTATAAATACCTACAAATTCTCAGTGCACAGGGAAAGATTAGGCAGAGAAGGATTCTTAGGCTAGTTTTCATTCTAGTTTAGTGTAGATTTTTATTTTTATTTTTATGTAATTTTATTTCTTTGTAAGCGTAGGTTAGACTGAGATTCATGTAACTAAAGAGAGAGTTTTATGTTGAGAGTGACACCGATGTAACCTCCTCCTTTCTTTTATCGTTTCTACAAGAATCAAAGGTAACTTATTTATATTCTTCTTTATTTTATGTTCTTCTTCTTCTTTCTACTTTTCCTCTTTTATTTTTTGATGAATATCCAAGTGAATCTAGTAGCATCAGGATAGTTATGTTGCGTGATTGCCACCGATATTTCATGATGATGATCTCTTCGTCAAGATTCTATATCATTTCATTCTTGTTCGTTTTGATGATGTAATGCGAATGGTCACTGAGCTTGAACTTATGGATTATGCCATTAATCGCTTCCGAAGCAAGGTAAACATGCCAACAATCGAAGGTAAGTCAATAATCGAAAAAGGTAAGTAAGTTATTCTAGGTTTTCTTCCTTTTTTTTAATCCTTTAGTTTAGATTACCACCATCTCCCAACTTTTTTATTTACTCTTTTTATTTCTTTCTTTAACTTAGTTTTCTATTTTCCAAAATTATCATCTCCTTCTATCTATCACCTTCACAATTAACATAGTTTTATTTTATCTTTCTTTTAAAGAACAAGAGAAGAACTTTAACCATTTTTAGTGAACTTAAGAGAACTTTCAAAAAGCTTCCATCGCTAGTCCCTTCATGTGGATCACGACCCGCATAGCCACTTACTATAGCGACAATATTGAGTACTTGCACTTCTATTCAGTATTCTTAAAATTTTGTATTTTTTATATGCAGGTTTGAACTCAATTAAATTTTGGCACTGTTTTTAGGGATATCATAACTTCAACTAACCAAGTATGCTAGATTGGTCTTATCCGAATCAATGTATGCCTCAGTCCTACTATTATGTACAAGACTGGAACAACAGTCACTACTTTTCACAGAGTCAATCGGGATAGAATTCCCCCGAGTCATCTTGTCAATCACCATTCCAACATTCAACTTCTAAGTTTCCTAGTCATGATCAACCCATGGAAGAAAAATTTGAGATGATGAAGAGTATAGAAGCCAAGATTGAGTCCCAAGAATAAAAGCTGAAAATGATGGACTCACAAATCCCACAAGACTCTCAAATATAAGATCCTTACTCCATGTTCCAAGTCCCACAATAAGAAGAAGAACCTATGGACTCAGATAGGAGTATGAAAAACTTGATTCAGTGTGAAAATAATTTTTTTCAATCTGTCAATAGGCTAGAAGTACAAATGAGTCGTTTGATCATTATAGTGAAAGAAAGAAATGAGGAAACTCTACCTAACACATGTTCGACCATTCCCGATTGCCCTAACATATTGATGAAAACCAAGAATCATGGTGTCTTGGAGACTTTAACCAAGAGTCAATTTCATCACATAAACTTGAACTTGACCAATTTCAAACCTTAAACAAATTGATAAGTTTTTCATTCAATGAGATTGAACTTGAATGTGAATGTGACCCCGATCCCCGACCTTTTGATTCAGTTAC
The DNA here is from genome assembly GCA_038442645.1 of Agave tequilana. Classification (NCBI taxonomy): domain Eukaryota; kingdom Viridiplantae; phylum Streptophyta; class Magnoliopsida; order Asparagales; family Asparagaceae; genus Agave; species Agave tequilana. The sequence continues at coordinate 150,605 of JAVJIF010010517.1, read as the reverse complement.
CATCTTTGAATCTATATTGACTCCGGTATCCTTACCCAATTTGGACCAATTTTTCGAGCAACATTTATTCCCATACCCATAGATCTAGAAATTGAATCACCAAATTTGGATAGTCACATTCCATTGATAGGAAAAGAATGTCAATTTCAATTATTTGATTTGGACTCAACTCTTGAACCAAAACTGACTCTCGAACCCAAAATTGATTTTCTCGAGTTAGTATTGGTTCCCGAACCTATCACTCTTGAGCTCAAGTCAATCATTCCACCAAGTCACTTTCTTTTGTTGTACATAGGTATAAACCATAATGACTCAGTGATGATTTTTCAAGACTGGTCATATAAAGGAAATAAGTTTCATGATAGGATCTTTCATGATCCTATTCATATTAGGCATTGTAATTATGTACATAGAAAAGAGGTCAATAAAGGTGGGTTTCGTGAACCACCACATTATCTTGATTGGGTAGCAACGCTTGACCTAATCTGACTACCACCGAAACCACCACCTTAAGGTAATATTTTCCTTCTCTTTCTTCTTTTTCATGTATTTATGCATTCATTCATACATTGAGGACAATGCATGAGATAGGTGTAGGGGAGGGTTCTAATATAACATAGGTTTTTTTAATTAAATTTTTTAACATTTTCTTTGCTTTTTAAAAAAAATTTTGAAAAGAGAAATAATATTTTGACCATTTTTTTTGTAAGAAACTAAGTTAATTTTAAGGAATAGGAGAATCATAATTAGGATTTCTTATACTTGGTCAAAATAAGATTATTTGTTTAATTTCTAGGGTTAGAGATAAAATTTAGAAAAGTAACTTAGTCTTGATTTTTACCTTAATGAAATATGCATACTTTATACACTTACACACTTAGGGTTCAAAAACAAGATTCTTATGTCTTATAAATATATATATATATATATTATATATATATATATATATCAAAAATACTTTGATTAGGCTGGGTATTTGTGCCTTATAAAGCATAAGTATTCACGTCTAAAAGTAGTCCATATAACAAATAAATCCTCAGTTTTGTGGCCTTATTTGCTCGAGTCCTTAAGTCCTTGGGGGCGTTTTCACACCCGGCGCCTTAAGACCGTTTGATTTGGGAGTTACTGATTGTGATTGTACACGTGCATTGCATATTTAGTGTCACATGTGTCACATTTTGACATATTTTTTGTAATAAAACTCTGCTATTTAATTTATTTTAATATCTAATGTTATGCAGGGTAATTTATGGAGAAAATGGAGAAATGGACAAGTTTATCCAATTATATCTGGAGTGTTAAAAGCTAAGCAAATCATTGAAGATCTACTCAAATTCAGAGGTTTAGAAGCAATTCTATCCAAAGACTAGAGCAAATTAGAAAAGTAACACCAAATAAAATCAGTTAGAACTGAATTTTTGAAGATCCATTTGGTTAACTTGAAGATTAACTAAGATAATCCCAAATCTAAAAGTCCATAGGTAAATCTTATCAGAAAATATGAGATAACAGAGAGAGAGGATATTATCAAATCTATTCTAACTAAATAGATTTATTTGAATTTATTATCCTTACTTGAGAAATCAATGAAGATAATCTCAAATCCAGAAGTGCAGAGATGAATTTATCAGTATACAAAGGGATAACAAGGATAAAGATATTGGTTGTTGGACCAGCGATTTGAGCTCATTTCTTCACCACCCGTTGTCACTTCTTTTATCCTATAAAACTGCAATTCCTAAAGACAAAGAGGGGAGATTAGGCAGAGAAGATTCTTAGGCTAGTTTTCATTCTAATTTAGGGCAGGTTTTGATTTTTATTCTTATGTAATATTTATTTGTTTGTAAGCATAGGTTAAATAGAGATTTATGTAAGTAAGAGAGAGATTTATATTAAGAGTGACACCGATGTAACCTCCTCTTTTCTATCATCGTTTCTACAAGCAATCAAAAGGTAACTTGTATATGTTCTTCTTTATTTTTAAATCTTCTTCTTTCTACTTTTCCTCTTTTGATTATGATGAGTATCCAAGTGAATCTCGCAGTGTTTGTGTGAATGTCACTAATATTTCATGATGATGATCTCCTCCTCAAGATTCTGTATCATTTCATTCTTATTCGTCTGATGTAATGCGAATGAGGACTAAGCTCGATCTTATGGGTTATGTGTTGATCACCTCTGAAGTAAGGTAAGCTTTTGCAAACAATCAAAGGTACGGTAATCAACAAAAGAGGTAAGTGAACTTTTTTTTAGTTTTTCCTTATTTTAATTCTTTTGTTTAGTATCCCAATTCAAAACAAGACTCTCCTCTTTATTTAGTTTTTCCCTTTCTTTTGTAAATAAAACACTAACAACAACAACATCACCATATTTTCTATTACCATCTTCTTCACATCTTCTAACTTAACCTCTTGGTTTTTTTCCCCTGAAACTGAGAAGAAATTCCTAACATGTTTTTGTAAACTCAAAAGGAAAAAGAACTTACTTAATGCTTTTATCGCTGTCCCTCCTTATGGATCACATCCCGCATAGCCACTCGCTATAACGGAAGTATTGAGTAACTTGCACATTCTATTCTCCATCTTTGAAATTTTGTATTTTTCTGTGCAGGTAGGAACTCAATATAATTTTGACGGCATTACCGGGGAGGGACAGTAAGTAACTCTATTTTTAAATTTATATTTTAAGTTAACTTTCTTCTTGTTCTTAGTGTGCAGTGATAGATATCAAGAAAATTTTTGCTGCATTGGACATATAAGTGGTCTTGGACTCTGCTCAAGAAAGCAGAGCCCAGAAGCCCTCAGATTTGCTGCATTCCCGCGGCAATCGGAGTGAACTACTAACTTATATTTTTTGCAGGTTGGTTGAATTGCAAAGTAAAGTTTATGTAGCTATTTTTTTTCTTGTTTCACGTAATGTACATACTTTCTAACCTCAACAGTAAATTGATGTTTGTTAAATGCTAAAAATGATTTAGATTTTGCATTTAAGCATTTGTCTAATTTCGTTTACATTTTACATTACTATTGAAGAGTGCTAGTGCAAAGGTACGTGTGCATAGCATGTAGTATAGAAAAACTTTAAATTTTTATATTGCTTAAGTGTTGCTTTCATATATATGTATACGTTGCACTTAATTGATTTAAGGGCTTGTCTTATAAACAAGATAAGGTGGGGAAGTCATTACCCTCCCTTAGCCCACAAATAATCTCCCCACTCACTAACTCAAGCCTAGTTAAAACTGAGTAGATATTGGTCCTAGGGACATCTTAGACTCAAATAGGAGGCCGACCAAAGGGGAAAATTGTTAGAAGTTGATTCTTGCCAAATTGGTGTCAAATGGCAGGGATTGAGAGGCGAAACCCTGAAGGCTGGTGGTTTGGCTTTATTAGGCCTGTCGCTTTTTGCGTAGATACCTCCCACCAATCTTACTCTGATCTGACCGATTAACTTGTGATCAGGTTCTACAATATACCTCCCGCGGATAGTCTAACCAGTTAGGAGACGTTTAGGTCTATGGTCTACACTAACTTAGGCTACATTTTTTTGCTTGTTTATTTTTTTGTTTATCTTTGTTTATTTTTGACATTTCTTGTGTGATATGGTTTACAACAACAATTTTTCCAATTTAATGATAATCTATATTACACCCTGACCTCTTTTGACTCAGATATTACCAACCCAACATATCATAACTTTAACCAACCAAGTTTGCCGGATTGGTCTTATCTGAATCAATACATGCCCAGTCCCAATATTATGAATAAGACTGGAACAATCATCACTACTCTTCACAGAGTCAATAGGGATACAATTCCCCTGAGTCATATTGTCAACCACTATTCCAACATCAGCTTCTAATTTACCTAGTCATGATCAACCCATAGAAGAAAAATCTGAGGCAATGAAAAGTATAGAAGTCATGATTGCATCCCAAGAATAAAAGCTGAAAATGATGGACTCACATTCCCACAAGACTCTCAAATCTAAGATCCTTACTTTATGTTCCAAGTCCCACAGCAAGAAGAACCTATGGGCTTTGATAGGATTATGAAAAACTTGATTCAGTCTGAAAATAATTTTAACCAATCTATAAATAGGCTAGAAGTACAAATGAGTCGTTTGATCACCATAATGAAAGAAAAGAATGAGGAAACTCTACCTAACATATGTTCGACCATTCTCGATTGCCCTAACCATATTGATAGGAATAAAGAATCTTCGTGTCTTGGAGACTTTGATCAGGACTCAATTTCATCACACAAATTTGAACTTGATCAATTCCAAACCCTGGCCAAATTGGCAAGTTTTCCATTCAATGAGATTGAACTTGAATGTGAATGTGACCCCGATCTCCAACCTTGTGACTCAGTTTTTATCCTTAAATCTATGTTAATTCCAGTATCATTACCCAATTTGAAGCAGTTTCTGGAGACAACATTTATTCCCATACTCATAGATCCAAAACTGAATCACCAAATTTGGATAGTCACATTCCATTGATAGGAAAAGAATGTGAATTTCAATTCTTTGATTTGGACGCAACCTTTGAACCAAAACTGACTCTCGAACCCAAAGTTGATTTTTTTGAGTTAGTAATGGTTCTCGAACCTATCACTCTTGAATCCAAGTCAATCATTCTACCAAGTCACATTCTTATATTCGACATAAGTATTGACCATAATGATTCAGTGATGATTTTTCAAGACTGTTCATGTAAAGGAAATAAGTTTCATGTTAGGATCTTTCATGATCTTATTCATAATGGGATTGTAATTATGTACATAGAAAAGAGGTCAATAAAGATGGGTTCCGTGAACCAACACATTATCTTGATTTGGTAGCAACGCTTGACCCAATCCGATCACCACTGGAACCACCACCTTAAGGTAATATTTTTCTTCCTTTTCTATTTTTTTAATGTATTTATGCATTCATTCATACATTGAGGACAATGCATAAGGTAGATGTGGGGGAGGGTTCTAACATAACATAGGTCTTTTTATTTAAAAAATTAACATTTTCTTTCCTTTTAAAAAAATTTTGAAAAGAGAAACCATATTTTGACCTATTTTTGTAAGAAATTGAGTTAATTTTAAGAAATAAGAGAATCATAGTTAGAATTTCTTATACTTGGTCAAAATATGATTATTTGTTTGATTTCTAGGGTTTAAGAAGAAAATTTAAAAACTTCATGAAATATGCATACTTCATTCCTTTAAAAACTTGTTTGATTTCTTATTCTTAATTTTTACCTTCATGAAATATGCATACTTTATACACTTACACACTTAGGGTTCAAAAATAATAATTCTTTTGCCTTATAAAAAAAGTAAAAGAAAAAAATTAAATATATAAAAAAATCCTCTGATTAAGTTGGGTACTTGTGCCTCATAAGCATAAGTATTCACGCCTAAAAGTAATCCATGTAATAATAAAATCCTCAGTTTTGTGGCGTTATTTGCTCGAGTTCTTAAGTCCTTGGGTTGTTTGCTCACCCGGTGCCCTAAGACCGTCCGGTTTGTGTGTTATCAACTAAAAGCTCCTTACATGGGCAGATTAGAAAGCCTAATAGAACTAAAGAATAATACCACCAAAATATAAAATAATTAAAAATAAAAATAAATAAGGTATATGAGTTAGAGTTAAAGAACTCCTAGTCAAAATTTTATGATCATGAAGGTTCATATGAATTAGCGTAAAATAATAGACTAGATGAGAAATACAATTTGACTACTTACCTTGATTGATAACAAGTTTTTGAATAGAGATTAAGTTTAGGAATGAAAATTTTGATTTTCCTATAACTTATAGATTACTTGATCTCTTACAATAATATTTCAAATATTTTCTCTCTTTTGTAAAATGCTTTTCAAAATACTCACAATTTATTTCCCTTTATTTATAGATTTTGTGGTATAATCCACTGAAAATTCTCACGAGACAAAACTCATCCTCTAGGGGTAACCTAGAGGTTTAACGACTTGGTTCACATGCTAAGTGCAATCATGATTCCTACGAAAGTGTGTTAGATTAAATTTTTTTGTTTTGCTTGAGAACGAGCAAAAGATAGGTGTGGGGGTGTGATTGTACACGTGCATTGCATATTTAGTATCACATTTTCATATATTTTTGTAATAAAACTCCGCTATTTAATTCATTTTAATGTCTAATGGTATACATGGTAATTTATAGAGAAAAATGAGGAATGGACAAGTTTATCTAATTAAATCTGGAGTTTTAAAAGCTCAAGCAAATCAATGAAGATCTACTCAAATTCAGAGATTTAGAAGCAATTCTATCTAAAGACTAGAGCAAATCAGAGAAGATAACACTAGATAAAATCAGTTAAAACTGGAATTCTGAAGATTCATTTTGTTAATTTGAAGATCAACTAAGATAATCCCAAATCCAGAAGTTCATAGGCAAATCTTATCAGAAAATATGGAATAACAGAGAGAGGATATTATCAAATCTATTCCAACTAAATCAAATTTATTTGGATTTATTATCCTTACTTGAGAAATCAATGAAGATTATCTCAAATCCACAAGTCCAGAGATGAATTTATCAGTATATAAAGGGATAACAAGGATAAAGATATTGGTTGTTGGGCCAGCGATTTGAGCTCATCTCTTCACCACCCTTTAACACTTCTTTTATCCTATAAATACTGCAATTTTCTGAAGGCAAAAAGGGGCGATTAGTGAGTGTGAGAGAGAGAGAGAGAGAGAGAGAGAGAGATTAATGTTAAGAGTGACACCGATGTAACCTCCTCCTTTCTTTCATCATTTCTACAAGTAATCAAAAGGTAACTTGTTTATGCTCTTCTTTGTTTCTAAATTCTTCTTCTTCTTTCTACTTTTCTCTTTTAGTTTTGAAGAGTATCCAAGTGAATCTAGTCGTGTTTGTGTGAGTGCCACCGATATTTCATGATGACGATCTCCTTCTCAAGATTTTGTATCATTTTATTCTTGTTCGTCTTGATGATGTAATGCATATGAGGACTGAGCTCGATCTTATGGGTTATGCGTCGATCGCCTCCGAAGCAGGGTAAGTTTTTTCTAACAATCAAAGGTGCGGTAATCAACATAAGAGGTAAGCGAACTTTTCTTTAGTTTTTCTTTATTTTAATTCTTTTGTTTAGTAGCCCAATTCAAAACCAACTCTCTCCTCTTTATTTAGTTTTTCCCTTTCTTTTGTAAATAAAATACTAACGACAACATCACCATCTTTTCTTTTACCATCTTCTTCACATCTTCTAACTTAACCTCTTTATTTTTTTTTCCCTTAAAACTAAGAAGAAATTCCTAATATGCTTTTATAAACTCAAAAGGAAAAAGAACTTATTTAACGCTTTCATCGCAGTCCCTCCTTGTGGATAACGACCCATATAGCCACTCACTATAGCAGAAGTATTGAGTAACTTACACATTCTATTCTCCATCTCGGAAATTCTGTAATTTTCTGTGCAGATAAGAGCTCAATCAACATAATTTTGAGAGAGGTAATCCAAGATATCTCATAAGCAATGTGCCTATAGGGACCCCCAGCGTGGTAGAGATTTCTTCCTTGAACCTGCATCCTCTACTAAAGAAGATCTTGCTTTTCTTCTTGTCAAAGGACAAGCCTGTGAACAATTCCAACCTTTCCAATGATTTATTTAAGTTTGATGCCGAATGCTTATCCCCCTTGCAGAAACTAACATGTCATCTGCAAATAGTATGTGTGAAACCACCAAACTATTGTTCCTTCACATTGGGTGAATAAGCCCAGATGCAATTCAGGGATCCATTGTAATTTACCAGAACTCCATTACTCGATCAAATAGATATGGGGAGAGGGACCAGCCTTGTCTGATACCTCTATTATTTTTAATATGACTAGTGGGGGGGCCATTCAGGATGATTGAGAAAGATGCTGAAGAGAGGGATTCCTTGATCCAGTTTATCCATCTGTAGGAGAAGCCCATACAGTGGAACATATAATAAACAAACTCTCTGTTAATTGTATCAAATGCCTTCTGCAGATCCACCTAGAGACAAATCCTACTCCACATAGGATTGTTAAAGTCCCTCACTAGTTCATGGGAAGAAGAGAAGCATCACTAACGAGCATTTCCTTCAAGAATGCACTCTAATTTGGCGAGATTACCTCGCCAATAACTTGCTGAAGTCTATTGGTTAGAACTTTTGCAATCATCTTATAAAAAGTTTGCAACAAGATATAGGTCTAGAACATTCAATTGAGAAGCAATAGAAATTTTAGGCACTAATGCCACATGAGTATGATTTACCTCAGTGGGAATCCTTCCAGAGTTGAAGAAAGAAAGTATGGACCGTGTAGATGTCATCTCCTATGATATTCCAGTTTTCCTGGAAAAAAGAGAGCATTGAAACCATCTGGACCTGGAGCCTTCTCTGGATGCATTTGAAAAAGGGCATTCTTTATTCCTTGACTTGTAACCTTTTTACTGAGCCATTGAAGAGCATTTGAGGTTAACTTTCGCACTTTAGGAAATACAGTCCAATCAGAAGACTGATTGAAAAGTTTTTCATAGTAACCTAGAGCTAATCCTTTAATGACATTCATATCAGATACTGCAACACCTTCCTCAGTGATCAAGTGTGCAATATGGTTTTTGGCCTGCCTTTATTTCATAACAGAGTAGAAGAATTTAGTGTTTCTGTCTCCCAATAGAAACCATGATTCTCTACTCTTTTGCTTCCATTGGTTTTCTTCATTAGCTAGCCATTTTCCAACTCTTCTTATAAAGTAAGTTCCTCTTTCTGCAGATGAATTTTAAGTGGATTTGATCCCTGATTGTCGTGTACTTCCTTTAATTTGTCTCTGATATCTTTAATTTTTGCAGATAGATTGTCAAAAGAGCATTCCCTCCATTTCTTAAGAGAAATGTTAAGGATCTTCAGCTTGCTGATAATCTGGTGTGTATACATGTAAGTGTATTTCATTAAAGAATGGATATACATGGTATCTTGTATTCATACAAGATCTTTTGCACAATTTAAGGGATGGTACATGGTGAGGTGTAAAGGGGCAGGTATAGGAGGAGTATGGTGGTGGTGGTGGGGGGGGGGGGCGTAGGGGGAGGATGAAATGTGGGATTATTGAGGGACACATGACATAAGATGATACAAATTGGGGAGGAATATAGTATGTAATGAGAAGAAAAGTCTTCATTTTAGTACTTTCATTATCTTTCTTCTCATTCACTCTTCTCACTCTCTCTATCTCCCCCTCTTCTAGTGTTGGACATTAATGCGTAAGCTCCCTCCTTTTAAACCTCTCTCTAACACACACACACACACACACACACACACACACACACACACACTCTCTCTCCCCCCCCCCCTCCTCTCTTGTTGGGCGACAAGGAGGCCGACTAGGCTAGGCCGAGAGCGCGATGGTGGTGGTATGTGAGATCGAAAGGGTCTTTGAAATCACCTAAAGGGAGGCAAATGGGTGAATTTCTAATCTAATTGCTCAAATAAAAACAATAAAAAACAATTACAACTGATAGTAAACCAATAACCAAGAAATGAAACCGTAAACCCCATTAAGGGCTCAAACTTCTCATCAAGATTTCTCTTAATTAGGAGTTGAGGTACTCAATTGCTTTCTTGATTAAGGGAGTACAACTACTTAAACAATCTTAAATAATCACAAGAATAGTGGAGCAAATAATAATAATAATGCAAGTAGTAAAAGAGAGAGAGAGAGAGAGAGAGAGAGTTAGAGAAATCAAATGCAAGCCAACCGCAAATGCAAGAAGTTGTTGTCACAGGTGGATTGCTAGATTTACTCCCCACCTTCACGGTGATGAAAGATTCTCACTATACTTCACTTGAATACAACTACACTTGATCCCGCAAGATCCAGAGCCTTAACTCCAACACACAACCCTATTTTCAAGAGGAACTCTCATAGAATAAAGATTATAACACTTGGTGGCCTTAATAAGATCACAAACATTCTTTCTATAGCTCAGAGTTAAGATTTAGAGGCTCAAGAAATAAGTGAGAGAGATAGAAAAAGATTGGATTTTTGAAAGCTCAAAACTTGCACAAGAGATATGAGAATGAAAGCTGGCGTAAAATTTGTGTGTAGAGGTCATCTCAGATGCCTCTATATATAATCAAACAAAAATAGTCGTTGCTAAGTCAAAATAGTAATTAAAACTTAATTATAATGTTCTGAATCAAAAATAAAAAGTTCAAAGAAAATTTGGCATTTGCCAAGCCAGACGGTCAATCGGCAACGGCTATACTTCTAGCCATTCCAGGCAGTCAACCCGGCAGTCGATTGATTTGAGCCTTGCTCAATTGAGCATGAGCTAGCAATCGACAAGGCGGTCGACCGACCTAAGCCTTACTTAGATGGGCTGGAGCTAGCGGTCGACCGCTCGGTCGACCGAGCTCGGAGTCAAAAACTCTATGCATATTCAATCGACTGGGTGGTCGACCGACGGAGCTCTTGCTATGTGATCGATCGATCATGCAGTCGACCGGCCTGAGCCCAAAAACAGATTTTTCTTTTCTTTTTAAAACTAAAACTATATTGATAAACTCATTAAAAATATACAAATCTTTTATAAAACAAACTATAATATATATATATATATATATATATATATATATATATATATATATATATATAGTTATGATATTTTTTGAAAAAATTTGTCAAAAAATAATCCATATAAAATTTGTTTTCTTATATATCTAAATATATAATAGTTTTTCAAAACTTTTCAAATACAAGACCATATTTTGAAAATCATAAAACTGATTAGAAAAACCTTTATTTTGTGTGTGTGTGTATGAGCAATTTCTTGAGTATCCAATCTAGTAATCTAAACTTAAACAACCTAACATTTTACAATTAAATAGTTAACACAATTTTCAAGTATCTTCATGTAGACTTCTTCAAAATTCAAATTCAACTTTTTGAGCTTGAGTCTAATACTTGAATCAACTTGAATGCTTCAATATCTCTATTTGATAAATGGTTAAAGTAGGGATGGCTAACGGGACGAATTGGGTTGATTCGTCCCATTAGCCCAACGAATCTGTTATGAGACGAGTTCAACACGTCTCGTAATGAATCCGACGAGATGGGTCAACGAATCAAGAAATAAATCGGGTCTCTTGATCCGATTCGTTACCTGGATTCGCCGAGACGGTTAGACCGTCTCGATTTTTTTATTATTTTTTTGAAATTTTTGAATTTCCTAGTAAATTTTAAAATTAAAAGTTAAAAGAAAATTTGAAAAAAATAGAAAAAAGAGAAAAAATTTAAAAAATCTGTTAAAATTACAAAAAAAATATTAAAAGCCTTTTTTGCATGGTAAATTATTTTATTAATATGGAAAACCCAATTTATAAATTACACCAAAGCTACTATCATTTCCAATATTTATCTCCCAGCATCAAAGGAAGATGAGAGGACCCTACCCGTCACTCTTCACTTTGAGCTTGATAGAATAATATCAGATTAGATAGCAAGCTTCTCATCTCATACAATCTACATAAAATACTACTCTAGTGCTTCCCTACTCTGTGGTTTTCTACTCTTCATCATCGTTATAATCAAAATCTTCATCTAGAATGGTTTTTTTCTTATGTGTGTCTTTCTGCATCGAATTAGTCCTTTAAGCAAACATCCATCTCCAAGTGTTTCGGTGTCAATTTGTTCCTCCAGGGCGTCAAAACTCTACCACATGCAGAAACTGCGCTCCCGAACGCTACTGTAGAGGCCGAATGTGTTAGTATATCTCGAGCCATAATGGAAAGAATAGGAAATTATTTTCTCTATTCTTTCCACCATGATAAAACATCAAATATTTCTCATGATTTTCATCATCACTTTCATTTATTTCAACGGGCATTGTGTTCAAATATAAATTAAGTTCATCGAATGAATCTGCTCTTGTATAGTGTTTCTTTCTAGTGTTAGAAGAAAGTAGACTTTTAAATTTAGATAATCTTTTACCGAGACTAGTAGAAGAAGTCCATAGCGGTGTTGGTGTCTTAGCCTCAAAAGAAGAAGATAGAAATAACTCATCTCTGTACAATGAGTACATTTCTTTTTGAAGAGCTCTAATTTCTAAAGTAATTTATCTACATCTTGTTCATAATTTAAATATGTAATAAAGTTAGATAATAAAAGTTTTAAATTAATTATTTTAATTTTAGGATCCATAATTGCAGCTAAGTATTAAAAAGGCATAGTTTCAAAATATTTTCGAAATTTTCTTCTATATCATGTATAGCCTCTTCAAGACTGTCATCATCTCTATATACAACAAATACTTGAGCAATCTTATTAAGATTAAAAAAACTAAGTTACATATGGAATAATGTATGCCAGAAAGTGCTTTTGTGGTAGTGTCAATTTTTTTTAAAAAGTATAAAATTTTTCATACATTTTCACTCTTCATCACTAATATAAAAAGATGAACATTCATTTACTATAAAAAATTGAATTGCTTGGTTATAGGGAAGACAATTCTTAATCATATAATAGCTTGAATTTCAATGAGTTTTCACATCTGCTTGGAGTAGCTTTTTCTTCAATCCATATTGTCAGTAATAACTTTTAAAAGATTGCCTCCTAGGACTACTGTGTTTTATATGTGAAATAATTTCTTTAATTTTATAAATATATGTCTAAGATTTTTAGACCATTTTGTACACATAAATTTAATATATGGCAAATACATCTAACATGAAAAAGTTTACCATTTAAAATTAGATCTAATACTGTTTACAATTTCTTACTGAAGCATTATTTTCACTAGCATTATCAAAAGAAATTAAAATATTTTACTTTCAATATCATAATTTCTACAAGTAAGAAAAATAGAAATTGCTGTGTTTGTGGCAGAATGTTTAACAAAAAACTTAAAAAATAATAAAATACATTTTTATAAAATCCAGTTATCATCAATAAAGTGGGCAGTAACACATAATTAATGAATAAGATTAAGAGCTTCTCATATATCAGAAGTTCATGAAATTTGTCTAGCATCACTAGTAAAAAGAGTCTTCAAATATTTTTTCTATTTACAAATAAATGTTCAATTTTTTTTGTTTATTTTGTCTACTAATTCTCTTATAATCTGGTGCAAAAACAGATTTAAGATAATCAACAAGTGCATCTAATTCAGTAAAATAAAAATAAAAATTTTGTTTGAATAATAAATTCAGCTAACTTGTGTTTGTTTACTTCAGGGTTATATCTCCAAGTGGATAGTATGCCCGAATCTGCTAATATTTGTACTTGTGATGGTAAACCATAATCTTTAGTATGCTTCTTGTCATAGTGTTTAGAAAGAACACATGTATCATATCCTTCTTTTTGATCAAAAAGTTGATAACAATACTTACATTCTGCCTTTCTTTTGTCATCAATGATATTTTTTCGAAATGTTTCCACATTTTAAAAGTTTTGGCTCTTTCTTTAGTTTTTTGTGCTAGTTGGTTCTTGTGTTTTTGAAACTACAGTGTCATGCAGCACTAGTTGTATATTGTGTTGTTCTTGTGTTTCAGTAAAAAAAAGAGCCAAAGGTTGTGCGTGCATTAATGACGTTGACACTAAAAGTTGAGAATATGAAGAATATTGAGGAGGGAGGGATATAAAATATCGACCTGTACTGCTATCACTGACATATGCACCATGTATGTACGGTGCAAATCCACTGTAGTTAATTGAATAGCTTGAAAAACAGTGATAAGGAGCAAATCTAGAAGAACTGTGATAGAAAGCAAATTCGGATGTTAGGGGACCATAGCTGTATGTTGGATTGCTGGCATATGGTGATGATGAGCTACCATGAGCATCAGTGTAAGGTGTGAAAGAGAAAAGATTGTGTGTTGATAAAGAGCTACCATCAGCTTCAGATGACATCAACAGCTACCATCAACTTCGGATGAGCTACCACCAGTACTCCAGTTGTGCTCCATTAGACTATATTAGAGGTTGCTAAAAATTTATAATTATAAGAGAATGTGAATGATTTATAATAGAAGAGAAGAAGGTTGAGAGTTAAGTGAGATGAGCGTGTATAAGAGAGAGGGGATTTTATAGAGGTTAGGAGGGATGGGGATAGGGTTATAAATTATTTTTTTTTAAAAGTTGGCTGCTAGCCAACGTTCTTCTTCCCTGCTCTGTACACACAATGACTCTTTTTGAGCCATTGAGGGTTTAAAAAAAACAAGATAGGGGTCCGCAACTAACTTTCCTTCTCACAAATATATAATAATGTAGGATTTAAATAAAAAGAAGAGACAGTCGGGGAAAATTTTCTCTGTCTCGTGATTCGTCACGGGATTATCTGTCTTGTCCCGTATACACGGGACAGGTCAACTCGTCTGGACTCGCCCCGAAATGGGGAGAGTACGAATTGGACCTATATTCTTCCTGTGTGACTTAGATGAGTCGCACTTGGCGAATCAGGGTAGGTCGAAGCGGGTCGACATGCCCCGATAGCCACCCCTAGGTTGAAGCTAGACTTAAACTTTTGAAAACCTATAATACTTATAAACACTAAACAAAATTATTAGTGCCAACTACATGAGTTTTAGAATCATCAAAACAAATAGAGTGATTGTACCATTGGGTCAATAATCTCCCTTTTTTTATGATGACAAAACTCATGAAGATATTTTAAACAATTTAGAAAATCTTTTTGTGAAACGCCTCCTAAAATCATGAGTATATAAAAAGGTATATCAATTAAGCTCTAAGCAAATGACATATAGGTTCATCAATAAGAAAGAGTCACACAAATGCATATAAATAATATCACAATGAGAGTAATATGCATTAGACAATCTCCATCCATCCAATCAACCATCCTTGAATAACATTGCAATATAAACTAGTAATTACATTGGAATATAAAGTTCAAACGAACCAACCTAAATAAAAATTATTTTATTGCAAATCATAAAAATAATTTCTAAATCTTCTCCCCTTTTTTGTCATTCATCAAAAAAAGGGGAATAAAACACAGTTCAAATCATCAATTCACACAAAATCATTTGAAAGAAGAGAGAGTGGATGCGAAGATAGAAGATGAAGAAAAAAATTAGGGTTATTAAGTAAATACCAATAAAATTTTTATAAATAGTAAAAATTTTATTGAATTTTTAAAACAAAGAATCATATGCCTTAAAAAAATATTTGAAAGATATTGAACAAAAATCACAAAAACATATATGAGAGATAATAAAATTTGAGAAATACTACAAATTCAAAACAAGATATAGTAATCAGTTGTCCATCATACGAACATTCAATTCACGAAAAATAGATGTAAATCTATTGTAATCAAGAGGTTTGGTGAATATATCAGCCAAATGCAAATTGGTAGAAATATAATCAATCTCTATATCACCTTTCTCAGTATGATCTCTAAGAAAGTGATACTTAATTTTTATGTACTTGGTCTTACTATGCTGATTTACATTCTTAATCATATGTATAGTGCTAGTCTTGTCACAATAAATCTTAATGTGGCCATAATGCAAATAATAATCGAGAACAGTTTATTTTATCTAAAGAACTTGTACACAACAAGCTCCAGCGGCAACATACTCTGTCTCGACAGTTGAGAGTACTACTAAATTTTTTTCTTAGAAGATCATGAAACCAGACAATTTTTTAGAAATTGATAAGTTTTACTAGTGCTCTTTCTATCTACTATACAATCAGCATAGTCAGCATCTAAAAACTCATCATATTAAATTGTCCAATTTTCGGTTACCATAAGCCTATTCCAAAAATGCCCTTAGATATTTGATAATTCTCTTTACCGCACATAGATGTGACTCTTTAGGACACGATTTGAATCTAGCATAAAAACACATAGTAAACATGATATCCGCCTCACTTGCCATCAAATACAACAAACTATCAAACATCTCGATATAATTTAATATCAACTGACTACCTTGTTCATCTTTATCATGCTTGGTTGTAGTCACCATAAGAGTTTTGCTAATGTTCGCGTTCTCTATTCCGAACTTCTTGATCAATTTCTTGGTGTACCTTTCTTGATTCAAGAAGATCCATCGCTTCTTTGCTTGATTTAAAGTCTGAGAAAGTAGTTGAGCTCACCCACCATGATTATCTCAAACTCATCCTTAATACACATTTTTGTTGGCCCAAAGGCCACTTGCCCTATTTTCGATGATGGCAAAACATATATAGTTATGTTTTTAATAATTTCGTTTAGCAAAGTTTCAGATTAACTCTTTCTTGCATTTCGTCTCCATCACAAGACTCACACGTTTGGAAGCCAAGAACAGTCGATCCCAGAGCCTAAGCACATAGACGAGGTCAAGAATCAAGATTGCAAGAGAAGAATATATCAAGATTTGTATTTTTGCTTTTTGCATTTTAGGTAGGATTTATAGTCGTTTGTTAAAACCAAGATGATATAGGCTGATAGCTCTTTTGGGATTGACACACATATATCTTTCATATTCCTAAAGTGTTTTAAAAAGAGTTCAAAACTATTCTCTTTGTCGTTTTTAAAATTGAGCTTCGGAAAAATGAGTTTTGAAAAAATCAATTTTTGATTTTATACAAAATATAGTTCAATCTTTATTTTGTGTTGATCCATGATCACACACTGATTCTATCTAGTCCTATGAACTCTTTTTTGTGTTTAAGATCAAAGTATATTTTTGTCGGAAAAAGATTGTTTTCAAAAAGATCTTCAAAACATATTTTTGGCCTAAGGTCGGTTGACCGAGCGGTCAAACGTAGACATAGCAAAATTGCTTTTGTCGGTCGACCGAGTGGTCAACCGACGTGCACAAAATTTCCCATATTGCTTTGTGTGCACTTCGATCGACTGACTGCAAGAGCTTTGCTCTCAGTTTGGGCACGGTCGACCGGCCAGTAGATTGACAAAAGGATTACCTTCTGATTTTTTTTCCAATGGCTAATTTTCTGTTTGTCTTTTTCTGGGTCTTTTTTCAATGACTCTTTTAGATTTTCTACTTATGTTTTCATCTCCTATAAATAGTGGGACTGTAGAAACTCTACAATAAAAGGTTTTACAAGTTTACGACAAGATTTAATTATCAAAATCAAGTTTTAGTTCTTTTCCTTAAAAGATTTCCATTTGATCCAAAAGTCCATACACTTGATTTTTAGCTTGAGCCTACCCTCTACATCTTTACAAGCTATTTCCACTACACAATTTCAAAGAGCTTCACCTCCTCATCTTAGTTATAGGATTCTACTTGTGATCCTTTTGGATCAAAAGAAGATCACTGATTTCCTTCTGTTGTGAAGTTGTAGAGGTCGCGGCCTTAAGTGAGCTAGTGAGCTCCGTTGTTGGTGTTGACTGCGAGAGAGGGCTTGTGAGTTCATAGGGTTTTAGTGAGAATTTGTAACAGTTGATGAGCTAGTGAGATCGATCATAGTAAAAATCCTTCATAGTGTTGAAGACGGTGACGTAGAGCAGTGGCTCGAACCTTGAAACATATCATCGTGTCTGTGATTGCTTACTCTTTCTCTCTTCACTCTACTCTCTCTTTGCTTACTTGCACACTAATTTTGTCTACTTATTCGTAAGTATTCCTTGTGTTGTGATTGGTATTTGCTAGGTTGCTATCAAGTAAATTTTAACTCCGCATTATTGGATATTTAGTATAGCCATCACCTATATACCCCCCTCTAGGTGATTTACAATTGGTATCAGAGCCTAACCCTAGTTTTGGTTTAACCACCTTAGGGAGATCCTTTCATTTGGCTATATTCATTTGTTGCATTTGCTATTTGTTTGTGCACTTATACTTGTTTTCATGGCACACACAACTTCTCTAGCATCAAGTCCCCATCCAAATTGATGGGTTGAACTTCCCCATTCGAATGGTCAAGATGAACCATTTTCTCAAGTTCCTTGGGTTTAGAGTAGCTAAGGTCATAACAAAGGAATTCATTGAACCTCACGGTGATGAGGATACATGGTCTGAAGCAACCGCTAAGGACTATGAGGCCAATACTAAAGTCCAATATGCACTTACAGAAGCATTAAATGATGATGATCTTTCTTGTGTAATTAATTGCAAATCCGCTTATGAAGTTTGGAATGATCTAATCATTACTCTGAGGGGACATCACAAGTCAAGAGATGTAAAGTTGTCCTGCTTCGTTCTCAGTATGAGAATTTTTACATGCTTGAAATTGAAAGTATTGATGAGATGCATACTCGATTCACCAAGTTTACTAATGGATTATCTTTTTTAGTGACACCATTGACAATGACCAAAAGATTCGGAAGGTCATTAGAGCTCTCCCCAAAGCTTGGGAAGTTAAGATGACAACCTTTAAGGATCTCAATGATAGAGAGGAGATGGACGTCTCCGGCTCCATTGAAAATCTCAAAACTGTAAGATGGAAATGAAGGTGAGAGAAGAAAGGTAGACTCCAAAGAAGAAAGCGAATGCTTTCAAAGCTACTTCCTCCACCATCGACGAAGAAGATTCATCCAAAGATGGAGATGAAGACTTTGCCATGCTCATTAGGAGAGTGGGCAAATGTTTTATAAAAAGAGAAGACAAAGTGACTTTCGAAGAGGAAGGCATCAAGGAAGATTTGAAAGAAGGAGGAGATGGGTCCTTACTTTCATTGCAAGAAGACGGGCCATCTAATTGAGGATTGCCCCTCACTTCAAGCCACTACCTCCAAGAACGTGCATAAGAAGAAAAAGGAGATGGTAGCCACTTGGGATGATTCGGAAACGGATTTCGAAGAAGAGATTGATGCCGCACACGTTTGCTTGGCAAATGGAGAGGAGACTTCCATGGTAAATCTTGAAACCTCTTTAGAAGATGATGATTTAACTATGGATGAACTAACACAAGTTTTTGAAGAATTACAAAATAGATATGAAATTTCTCTTGCACAAAATAAAAAATTGAAAAAAAATTAACTTTTTAAAGATTAAGTTAGAAATTATTTTTAAAGAGAAAATGAATTATCTATTTCTTTTGAAAAAAAAAAAAGAATTTCGAAAAATATAAACTTGTTTGTAAGGGCAAAAACCCTAATATTCTTTTAACAAAAATGAATTTTTGGATATCCAAAAATGAATACCACTTTGAAAAAGTGTGCATTTGATATGAACAAATTTTATTCTATATTTCCAAGGGTAAAAACCCAAAGGAAATATACAACTCATTAATCTCACATACACCATAAAAAACATTCACAACATGCACATACACATCAATGTAAGCATGCTTTCATGTATGGAAAAGTGTACACGTATGCACATTGCGGCCGTAAATACTGTTTAGTAAAATTTTGTTATGCAAAGTTAAACATGTTAAACAAAAATATTTGGGTTGAGAAAGTACTAACCTTATAGGACCCAAAAAGATTCAGGTACCAAACAACACACCAAACTTGATTGATGTAGGAGTGACGTCCTCCTCCAAGACATAGGGGGAGATGGTGCTTTGGTGGTGGATGCATCGAAGCTCAAAGGATCAACCATCATGTTGCATCACTATCAAGAAGTATCTAGTTTTTTTGGAGATTGTCTGTAGTTTGGTAACTTCTCCGTTTGAAAATTTAAATTTTAGCTAGATCTATATATGCATAGGAATAGCTAGCTTTTCATGCTTATTAATATATTTTAAGTTGAGTTTACATGATCTTTGTTTGGCTTGCCTATACTTGAGCTAGTCCTTTAACAATGTTTTTGTTCTTTTTTAGCCCATGAACTACTTGCCCATGTTTATAGTATTTTCCCATGCTAACATATTTGATAGATATCTTTTCATGTATTTATACATAGATTAATTTTTTTCTTATATACATGTACATATATTTTGTTTATACATCTATCTTGTGGTTGGGTATCATATTTAAACCATATTTAAGTAATAAATCAAGATAGCAATTGCGCGCCTCAACTCTTATCTAGAGGAATGACGAGGAGAAGTTCAGAACCCGTTAAGGGTATTCGACTTCAATATTTTTTTAATTGCTTAATATATGAGTTTATTATGGTAAAATATATTTTTAAATAAAATAAAAAATTAATAATTGCTTTGATATTTTTTTTGTTTGATTTCCATGCCTATAAAATTTCTGGTGTTATTTCTCTATTTAATGTATAAAATTATCTCAGTTGAAACATTTTTTTTAAAAGGCCCTTAATTCATATTTTTAAAACTGATTTTTGGGTAATCCTGGTGACCGACCGGTCGACCGAGTTGACTTGGAATAGGTCCTGTTGACCGGGCGGATGACCGAGGAAACATGAAACAGAAAAAATTTTTTGGGCCTGTCGGTCGATCGATTGAAACCGAGATGCTCTCGGTTAGGCCCTGGTCGGCCGAATGTCGGGTCTGCTGTGTTTTTTACCTATTTTTTGAAACCCTAAATTCCTAATCTCTCTCATTTTCTCTTCTCCACCAACTCCCTCTTCTTCTCCTACCTAATTTCCTTCATCCCATCTCTCCCAAATCTCATCCAAACTCAAGTTAATCCCTAAAATTTGTTGGATCTCACCTCTAATTTTAGATTCGCTTGTTTTCAAGGAGAAATTTCAGTTTCTACAAGGTATAATCCTTAAATCTCCCAAATCTTCTTTTTTTTATAATTTTTCTTGAAATCTTTCTTAAATTCATGCCAAAATCTTGATGATCATCTTACTATCTTTACCATGTCTAAAAGGCTTGGATCTGAGAAGGGTAAACAACCCGAATCCTAATCAAACCCCTTTGTTTATCAGAATGCATCACATAACTTTTCTGTTATTCATAATAAACATGTGATTTTTGGTAGAACTGTAGTGTTTGCTGATTTTGAGCACTTAAATCTTGCAAATATTTTGAACAAAAGCTCTCTAGAATACTTAGTCACCATCAAGGAATCTGTCCACCTTAAATTTGTGCATCATTTCTACTCTTATTCTACTTTTTAAAACAATCATATCAGATTTAGGGTTCTAGGCTATGATATTAACATTTTTTTAGATAGATTTGCCCATCTATTACATCTCTCCTGTGAGAGTGCAGATATAAATAATATTGATACACATGATTTTGAATATCCTGACGGTGAATCTGCCCTCACCGCGTCTCTTTTACTTTATGATGATGATAACCCGGCCTTAGTTAGGAAGGAGGAGGTGAAATATTACACACTCACCGCCCAGGTCCTAACTAAGATAGTGTTCTATAATCTCCTGCCAAAATCAAGAGAATATAGTTATGCTCGGATTCTACTCTCCTCTTGATCTATTGCCTTCTGAAAGGCATTAGAGTTAATATTCCTAGGCTCATCAGCGACTTCATGATTTCTAAGCACCTCTGATCCCAAACTGACAGTTACCATTTGGGATGCTCATTACCGATTTCTCAAACAATTATAATTTGATCTTTCTGTTGAAGGATGCATCGAACCATCTGTTGACATAAACAACACTCTCCTCAAGAGGATGCGTGCTAGGGAGTGTGCTCCTGCTCCTCAGCCCCCTCCTATCATTCCTGCTGTTGCCCCTGGATCCTCTCAGCCTCCTCAGCCTCTGTTGACCCATATACTACTCTATCTGCTCAGGTTTGTGAACATGATCTGAAGATGACTGAATATTTTGAAAGGATTAAGTACGAAGTTCAGAATGACCTGCAATATATCTGCTCATCCATTTGGTACCTTCAAACGTGCGTCGACGAGAGTAGGTACGCCTGGCTTGTTCCTCTTTCGAGAGGCCACGCGTAGCCTGTTCCTGCACTGGGTCCTCCATAGGACCCCTGGGTACCTCCTCCAGCTCCTTCTGAGGCACCAGCTCCTCCTACAGATCCAGACTTTTATGAAGAGTGACCCCTCTTGTGTTGATGATAAAAGGGGGAAGAGAGATTTTGAAGTTATAGTTATCCAAGAGTTTTTATGCTTTTATGTCTTTGTTTATGTACTCTTTTATTTGGACATGTATTTAGTGTATTAGGTTTGGACATGTGCCTTTATTTGAGGAACTTATTTTATGATATCACTATTTTTTTGGGAAGTTATGTATTTACTTTATGGTTGATATTTGATACATATCTTTATATGTGTGGTATGTGATGTGTTTGTGTTCTTGTGTATCCTCTGTGAACCATCCATTTTACCACTTGTATGGATGTTGGAGGTTATTGGTTGGTTGGAGAAAACTGTTTGTGCATACACCTTTGTAATTCTATATTCTTGGTATGCATAGATGCGTTGCATAGAGCTTAATTGATAAATCTTATTCATATGCTATTATTGATGCATCTTGCCTATATGTCACATTTGATATATGCATGTGCTTAGGGGAGAAACGCTTAAAGTCTCTTCCCATACTATTTGTGATAACTCCATGTATTTTGTCATCATAAAAAAAGAGATTGTTGGCCCAAAGGCCATTAGCCCTAGTTTTGATGATAAGAAAAACATATGAAGTTATGTTTTTAACAATTTCATTTAGCAAAGTTTTAGGTTAACTCTTTGTTGCATTTCGGCTCCATCAAAAGACTTACACGTTTGGAAGCCAGGAACATGTCAATCCCAGAGCCTAACATATAGACGAGCTCAAGGATCAAGATTGCAAGAGAAGACTATCTAAAGATTTGTATATTTATTTTTTACATTTTAGATAGGATTTATAGTCGTTTGTTAAAACCAAGATGATATAGGTTAATAGCTCTTTTGGGATTGACACACACATATTCTTCATATTCCTAAAGTGTTTTAAAAAGAGTTCAAAACAATTCTCTTTATCGTTTTCAAAATCGAGTTTCAAAAAAACAAGTTTCAGAAAAATCGGTTTTCGATTTTTTACAAAATATAGTTTTATCTTTATTTTGTGTTGATCCATGATCCACACTGATTCTATCTAGTCCTAAGAACTCTATTTTGCATTTAAGATCAAAGTATATTTTTGTCGAAAAAAGATTGGTTTCAAAAAGATCTTTAAAACATGTTTTGGCCCAAGGTCGGTCGACCGTAGGTAGAGCAAAATTACTCTGTGGGTCGACCGAGCGGTCGACTGACATGCATAAAATTTCCCCTAATGCTTTGTGTACACTTCGATCGACCGTTCGGTCAACCGGCTGTAAGAGCTTTGCTCTCGATTTTGGCACGGTCGACCGACAGAGAGCGTTGATCTCTTGTTGGGACAAACGGTCGACCGATCGGTCGACCGCTATCCCCAACGGTCAGAAATCTGACTGTTGGCGATCGACTGACAAAAGGATTTCCTTCTGATTTTCCCCAACGGCTAGTTTTCTGTTTGTCCTTTTCTGGGTCTTTTCCTAATGATGCTTTTGAGTTTTCTCCTTATTTTTTCATCCCCTGTAAATAGTGGGACTGTAGAAAAACCCAATAACAAGTTTTTACAAGTTTACCACAAGATTTAATCATCAAAATCAAGTTTTAGTTCTTTTTCTTAAAAGATTTTCATTTGAGCCAAAATTCCATACACTTGATTTTTGCTTGACCCTTCCCTCTACATCTTTACAAGTTATTTCCACTACACAATCCCAAAGAGCTTCACTTCCTCATCTTGGTTATAGGATTGTGCTTGTGAGCCTTTTGTGATTAAGAGAAGATCATCAATTTCTTCTATTATGAAGTTGTAGAGGTTGCGACCTCAAGTGAGTTAATGAGCTCCATTGTTGGTGTTGCGACACCGCTAGAGAGGATTTGTGAGTCCATAAAGTTTTAGTGAGAACTTTTAATGGTTGACGATCTAGTGAGATCAGTCATAGTGAAAATCTGTCATAGTATTGAAGACGGGGACGTAGAGCAGTGGCTCGAACCTCGGAACATATCATCGTATTTACGATTGCTTACTCTCTCTCTTCACTCTATTCTTTCTTTACTTACTTGCACACTTATATTTTTTACTTATTTGCAAGCATTCCTTGTGTTGTGATTAGTATTTGCTAGGTTACTAGCAAGTAAATTTTAATAGCGTATTATTTGCCATTTAATATAGCCATCACCTATTCGCCACCCTCTAGGGTGATTTACAATTTTAAAATCTTTACACAAACTTTCATTAGTAGGACCAAAAATAATATCATCAATATAAATTTTTATAATCAAGATATCTTTTTCAATATATTTGGTAAATAATGTAGTATCAACTTTTCCCTTAACAAAACCCTTGTTTACAAGGAAATTGTTAAGTCTCTCATACCAAGCTCTTGGAGCTTGTTTCAAACCATAAAGAGCCTTCTCTAATTTAAACACATGATTGGGGTGTGTAGGATCAACAACCTTAGGGATTGTTCAACGTACACTTTCTCGTCTATATAACTATTGAGAAAGGCACTTTTCACATCCATTTGAAATAATTTAAAATTTTTAAATGAGGTAAAAGCAAGAGTCATACGTATGGCTTCGAGCCGTGCAACTGGTACAAATATTTTCTCAAAATCGATTCCATCGATTTGTTTGTAATCTTGGGCCACTAGCCTAGCTTTGTTTCTAACTACATTGTCTGACTCATCCAACTTATTTCTAAAGACCATATAGTACTAATAGTTGGTCGATCACGGGGCCTAAGAATATGCTTCCAAACTTGGTATGCTCAAGTTGATTGAGCTTTCTTGCATGTCAAGTAACTAATAAGAGTCAACTTTGGCCTCATGAATATTTTTGTGTTTTATATGTGAAATAAAAGTATAGTGTTCATAAATATCTTGAAGTTTGAATCTAGTAGATACTCCTTGAGATATATCACCTATGATGACTTCTTTGGGATGACTTGAAGCGTATCTCTAATCCTTTGAAAGTGGTTGAAGTGGTTGAGCTACTTCTTGCATTTCTTATACTTCAACACTATCTGCCTTTTTTTTTCTCTTATATAGGTGAGTCCTTTAAAGTTATCTTCTCAATAACTTTATCTATACAATTAATATGAGAATCTACAACATTCTTCACGAAGGGGTTAGCTTCTTAAAAATTTTTACATGCATTTATTCTTCAATAGTCAAAGTTGATCTATTGAAAACTCTGTAAGCCTTGCTAGTAGAAGAATATCCGACAAAAATAGCTTTAAAAGATTTGGCATCAAATTTACCAAAATTATTCTGTGTTCAAAACAAAATATTTTCAGTCGAAAACTCTAAAATAAGAGACATTTGGTTTTCTTAAATGATAAATCTCTAAAGGAGTTTTGTTTAATTTCCTGCAAAAATAAATTCTATTTATAATGTAACATGATGTGTTTATGGACTCGGCCTATAGATATTGAGGGAGTCTATATTCATTAATCAATGTCCTAACCATTTCTTGAAGCGTTCTATTTTTTTCTCAATGACTCTATTTTGTTGTGGAGTTTTAGGGCATGACAATTCATGTTTAATTTTATTTCTTCACAATATGTAATAAAAGAGTGGTTAATAAATTCATCACCTATATTAATACGAATACATAAAATCAGAGTTTTTTTTTCCTTTTCAATCTTTTTTCAGAAAACATTGAAAAACGAGAAAACTTCATCTTTATGTTTAAAAAAGAAAACCCATGTAAATCTTGAAAAATCATCAACAAGAACAAAAATAAAACAATTTCACTTAAACTTTTGGTTTGGGCGAAAAAAATCCATATATATCGATTCTAATAGATGAGATTCCCTGATATCCCTAACTGATTTGAAAGAAGACATGGTTTGTTTTCAAGTTGGCACACATCATAAATGCAGTCTTATTGAAATTTTAATTTAGGAATACCTTTTACTACTTCGTTAGAACAAATACGAGATAGGTGATCAAATGAAACATAACCTGACCTTCTATGTTATAACCATGAATCTTCATTTTTGGTGGATAAACAAGTAGCATTACAATCCAAAATCATCATATCATTGATGCAAACATTATTTTCATGAAAATCGGAAAGCACACGAGAATCATTTTTCTTATCACTTACAACATAGTAAGAATCATCAAATATAACCTTTAAGCCTTTTCACATCGTTGACTAATGCTTAATAAGTTATGTTTGAGACTATCTACTAAAGCAACATTTTTAATTAAAGGAGACGTACCAACTTTGATGTTACATACCAATGATTTTTCCTTTGGTATTATCTCCGGAGGTGACGGTGCCATCTTCACTTGACCTCGATAGGTTTACAAAATTATTGATATCTCATGTCATGTGCCATGAGCAATCACTATCAAAGAATCGCAGCTCTCTACATCTTGAGGAATTGGTGCGTACCTACATCATTCAAGATAAAAGTTGATTTTAGTACCCAAATCTTTTGGGTCCTATGATGTTAATCTTATGAGCCCAAACATGCTTATTTGATATATTTAGCCTATCATAACAGAATTGTGCCAAATAATATTTTTTACCACAATATGTACAAGTGTACACTATGGCATACATGAAAGCATGTTGTGAGTGTTGTGTGTTGTAAGCATGATGTGCATGATACTTGTGGTGGTGTTTCTTTAGAACTTGTTTTCTAGGAAACATAGATTCTAATTTAGCTTTGTGAAATTCGCACTTTTTTAGAGTATTGCTCGAAGTATCAATTTCTTTTTCATTTTAGAAAACTCATTTTCATCTACACTTGAAAATTTTGCTTTGCAAGATATTATATAAGAATCAAAATCCTTTTGGTGTTTTTAAGAGAAAGAAATAAATATTTTTCTTTTAAAACAACATTTAACTTATTTTCCAAAATCTCATTTTTTGTCTTCAATTTTAAAATTTTCATTTAACCAAATAATAATTGTTAGAAAGTTTCTCTAATGTATTGCTAAGTTCATCTATGAATAAATCTAAATCATCTAGAGTGGTTTCCAAAGTTACGTTATTTGTACCATTGTCTGGAGCCATGAAACATACATTTGCTGTGTTTTTCTTTGGATTCACTATCAAAGTCCCAAGTGGCTTTCATTGTCGCCTTCTTATATGGCTTCTTTGATGTGGATGCCTTGTTCTTCATGTCAGACAATCTACAATAAGGTGGCCCGACTTCTTGCATTTGTAGCAAGAGCCAATCTCATTTTCTCCCTTTCTTCTTTGCCTTGCCATCTTTCTCATTTGTGGAACATCCTCCTAACGTTCTTCACAAGTAGGGAGAGTTCTTCTTTGTCATGTGATCAAAATTTTCATCTTCACAGGAGATGGTAGGAGTGGCTTTGAATGTAACACTTCTCTTCTTTTACGGTGCTTTTTCTTCTCTTAATTTTTTAATTTTATCTCAGGGATTTTCAAGTTTCCTATAAGTCCCATGAAGTCCATCTCCTCTTTGTCATTTAGCTTCATCAAGGTTATAGATTTGACTTCCCAAGATTGAGGAAGAGCTCGAATGATCCGTTTTACCTTTTGGTCATTGTTGATAGAATCACCTAAAGAAGAAAGTCCGTTAGTTATTTTAGTAAAATGCGTAATCATATCATCAATAGTTTCATTGTCATTTATATTAAAGTTGTCATATTGAGAGCAAATCAATCTTGGCCCTTTTCACTTGAGAGGGACCTTTACAAGTTACAAGAAGATTACTCTTAATTTCAAAAGCCGACTTGCAATTAATAACTCTAAATATATCATCATTATTTAAAACTTGCAAAAGAGTATAATAAGCCTTAGCATTAGCTTCAAACTCCTTGACCGTGATTTCAGACCAATTGTTCTCATCACCATCAGGATGAACAAAATTGCTTAGTGGTGGCCTTGGCAACATGGCTTTCTGAAGATTGAAGGAAGACGATCATCTTGACTTTCCAAACAGGAAAGTTAAGTCCATCAAACTTGAATAGGGTTTTGACATTATTAGCCATGAGTATAAATGTGTGTAGCAAATAATGTGATTAGCAAGAGAGGATCACTCTTAGGTAGCAAAACCATATAGACAAGAGTCCATGCTCTGATATCAATTGAAATCAGCTAGAACAGGTGAATATGTGAATTGCTAATCTAATTGCTCAAAAAAAATAATTAAAAATAATTACTAAAATCACTTAGAGGAGGGTGAATAGGTGATTTGCTAATCTATGCGGAAAAATAAAAACTTTTCAACAATAATTCTACACAAAAATATGAACACATAAATGAATCTAACTCACAACCAAGAAATAAGTTAAATACCCCGTGAAAGACTTTGAGCTTCTCCTCGTAATTCCTCTTAAATAGAGTTGAGGTGCATAATTACTTTCTTAGGGTATAGAGAGCTCAAACAAATAATCTGAGAGACGAATAAAAATAACAAGTATATTTGTACGATAATAAAAAAGAGTAAGAGTTAGAGAGATCAAACGCAAGCCAACCATAAAAATACAGAATTCTTATCGAGGTTCGAGCCACTTGCTCTACGTCTCCGCCTTCAATGCAGTGAAAGATTCTACTATAATCGCTTTCGATTACAGTTAAACTTGATCCGGCAAGATCACTTGGTGCCGCAACACCTACATGCTTTCTTATTCGCTACCACCAGAACATAAACACACGAGCCTACGAGCTCGATCGATGTTGCAACCTCCAACAACTCAATTACAAAGAATGAACATTGGTGATCAATACTCGATCACAAATAAAACTCTTACAATCTCACATATAAAATAAATAGAAAGAAGAGCTCAAGTGTAGATGAGAGAAAATAGAGATTGGGAATTGAAAAGCACTGAAAATTTTTACAAGGATTTTTTAATTAAACACTTGAAAATCTTTTTGAAGATTTGTTGTGAAACACTTGTTGTAAAAACTTGCTGTAAAAACACTCTCTAGTGACTCCTATTTATAGGAGAAGCCTAGAGATCAATTCTCATTAAGTCCAGCAATTAAAACATGTTAAAATACATTAGAGTCAAGAAATAGCCTTTGAGAATGAACTTGGACCTTTTTGAATAGAAAACTAGCCATTATATGGCAAAACATGCAAGTTTTGACTACTACCCATTTGACAGTTATGTTGGGCTGACGACAGGCCAAGTGGCATGCACATAAGCAGAGTTTATACACATTTTTTAAGGTTAAATGTTAGAATTTGAAATAAATATATGTTAAAAATTTATAGATTTTAAGTTACCTTTTTAATGAAATAAACTTGTATGAGTAAGATACTAAGATTGAAAGATATGATCAAAATATTAAAGGGTGTCAAACAGAAGCTGTGAAAACTGTTTTCAACATATAGGCTAACTTAAACTAATATTTCATAATAAGAGCTTTTGAATCTGGAAATGACCATATAGTAAGCTATTTTAGCCCTTTGCATTATCTTTGTAATGCAACTTGAATCACATCAAATAGAGATCGGAGAAAATGTTATGACCTGAATAGACAGCAACTGTCGACAGGCCGAGCTCACTTAAGCTCTGTAAAATGTTGTCTACAGCTATTAAGTAGCAGTCGACTGTCCTGCTGCACAGTTAGTTTTTAAAACTAAAATTTGAAGATTTAAACGTTGTAATTTAAAAAACTATATAGGAAGATATTATAGCCCTTTAAGTTAACTTTGTAATGCAATAAAAATTACATGAATCAAATGTTGGGTTAGAATGTTATGATTAAAATACTGAAAGGGTGTCATAGAAAAATTCATACTAAAAATTTATAAGAATTAAACTTTTGATAAAAATAAAACTAAACTCATTTCTTTGAGATATAAATTATATATATACAAGGATTGAGTTTAAAACACAACTATTAGAATCCTTTACAAATCAATATGTTAAACACAATTTCTTAAAAACCAAAACACAAAATCATATTTAATAAAACATTTAACCAATATAAGAAATTTGTGTATGTGTGAGCTTGAGCAATCAATTTTACACTATTCTTTACAAAATTCTAAACACTTACAAATTCTCTAAACAATTCTTCATCTCTTGATCATGATCTTCTCCTATTATCTTAACTTGATCATGATCTTCTCCTAAAATCATGAATATATAAAAAGGTATATCAATTAAGCTCTAAGCAAATGACATATAGATTCATCAATAAGAAAGAGTCACACAAATGCATATGAATAATATCACAATGAGAGTAATATGCATTAAACAATCTCCATCCATCCAATCTACCATCCTCTAATAACATTGCAATATAAACTAGTAATTACTTTGCAATATATAGTTCAAACAAACAAACCTAAATCAAAATTATTTTATTGCAAATAATAAAAATAACTTCTAAATCTTCTCCCCTTTTTTGTCATTCATCAAAAAAGGGGGAATAAAACACAATTCAAATCATCAATTCACATAAAATCATTTGAAAAAAGAGAGAGTGGATGCGATGATAGAAGATGAAGGAAAAAAATTAGGGTTATTAAGTAAATACCAATAAAATTTTTATAAATAGTAAAAAAGTATATTGAGCTTTTAAAAAAAAAAATCATATGCATTAAAAAATGAACAAAAATCACAAAAGTATATATAAGAGATAGTAAAATTTGAGAAATACTACAAATTCAAAACAAGATATAGTAATCAGTTGTCCATCATACAAACATTCAATTCACCACAAATAAATATAAATCTATTATAATCAAGAGGTTTGGTGAATATATCGGCCAATTGTAAATTGGTAGAAATATAATCAATCTCTATATCACCTTTCTCAATATGATCTCTAAGAAAATGACACCTAATTTTTATGTGCTTAGTCTTACTATGCTGATTTACATTCTTAATCATATGTATAGTGCTAGTCTTATTAAAATAAATCTTAATGTGGCTATAATGCAAATAATAATTGAGAACAATTAATTTTATCCAAAGAACTTGTACACAACAAGCTCCAGCGGCAACATACTCTGCCTTGACAGTTAAGAGTACTACTGAATTTTTTCTGTAGAAGTCCTTGAAATAAGACAATTTTTTAGAAATTGACAAGTTTTACTAGTGCTCTTTCTATCTACTCTACAATCAGCATAGTCGGCATCTAAAAACTCATCATATTAAATTGTCCAATTTTCCGTTACCATAAGCCTATTCCAAAAATACCCTTAGATATTTGATAATTCTCTTTACCGCACTTAGATGTGACTCTTTAAGACACGATTTGAATCTAGCATAAAGACACACACTAAATATGATATCCGCCCTACTTGTCGTCAAATACAACAAACTATCAAACATACTACAATATAATTTAATATGAACTGACTACCTTGTTCATCTTTATCAAGCTTGGTTGTAGTCACCATAAGAGTTTTGCTAATATTCGCGTTCTCTATTCCAAACTTCTTGATCAATTCCTTGGTGTACTTTGCTTGATTCAAGAAGATCCATCGCTTCTTTGCTTGATTTAAAGTCTGAGGAAGTAGTTGAGCTCACCCATCATGCTTATCTCAAATCTGACCGTTGGCGGTCGACCAGTCGGTCGATCGACAAAAGGATTACTTTCTGATTTTTCCCAACGGCTAGTTTCTGTTTGTCTTTTTCTGGGTCTTTTCCCAACGAATCTTTTGTGTCTTCTCCTTATGTTTTCATCTCCTATAAATTGTGGGACTGTAGAAACTCTACAATAACAAGTTTTTACAAGTTTACAACAAGATTTAACCATCAAAATCAAGTTTTAGTTCTTTTTCTTAAAAGATTTCTATTTGAGTCAAAAGTCCTTACACTTGATTTTTAGCTTGAGCCTTCCCTCTACACCTTTACAAGCTATTTTTACTACACAATCCAAAGAGCTTCACCTCCTCATCTTGGTTATAGGATTGTACTTGTGAGCCTTTTGTGACCAAGAGAAGATCACTGATTTTCTTCTATTGTGAAGTTGTAGAGGTTGCGGCCTTAAGTGAGCTAGTGAGCTCCGTTTTTGGTGTTGCGGCACCGCGAGAGAGGACTTGTGAGTTCATAGGGTTCTAGTGAGAACTTGTAACAGTTGATGAGCTAGTGAGATAATTCATAGCGAAAATCCTTCATAGTGTTGAATACGGGGACATAGAGCAGTGGCTTGAACCTTGGAACTTATCATCGTGTTTGGGATTGCTTACTCTTCACTCTACTTTCTGTTTACTTACTTGCACACTTATATAGTTTATTTATTTGCAAGTATTTCTTGTGTATTGATTGGTATTTGCTAGGTTGCTAGCAAGTAAATTTATACCGTATTTACCATTTATTATAGCCATCACCTATTCACCCTGATTGGTCGCTAATGTTGCATATTTAGTATCATATTTTCATACTTATTTTAGAATAAAAGCCTGCATTGTCCTAATTAATTGTGTAATTTATTTGCAGGCCCAATCTTTAAGGAGTTGAAGAGAAATGATCCCAAAGCCCACCAAAATTCTGAATTAAATCAGAATTAATTCGCACTCAGAAAATCAGGGCAAAATCAAGAGGTGGAAAACCGGTTGAGAAGAATCCTCTCAGAATCGATCGGTTAAAGCCAAGAATCCAAGGCCATTTCGTCGCAATACGGGACTCAAACTGAACAACCAACTCCAGATAAAGTCAGAGGGAGAAACCGGGGAGACCCACCAACAGGGTGTGGCCAGCGCGGCCCAAGCCGCGTTTTCGCGGCATTATTGGGGAGTTAGGGGGAGCGTTTGCTCCCCGACCTCCCCGGGATCCTGCTTACTGGGTTTATGCCTATAAAAGGCCAGTATCTGCGCTGAAAAGAGGACGACCATGCAGAGATAGGATTTAGCCTAGTTTTCATTTGTAGTTTAGGTTTTTCTTTTCTTTATTATGTAATTGTAATGTGTATGTAGGCTTAGGATTAGATGATGATTCATGTAAGTAAGAGAGAGGCATATGTTGAGAGTGACACCGATGTACCCTCCTCCTTTCTTCCATCGTTTCAAGCAATAAAAGGTAACATTTTTATGTTCTTGTTTACTTTCATTTTCTTTTGTTTTCGTCTTCCTCTTCTACTTTACCTCGTTTGTTTTTGTTGAGTTTACAAGTGAATTCCAAAGCACAAGTATAATGATGTTGTGTGAGTGCCGACGATAGTTCATGAAGATGTTCTCCTCCTCAAGACGTATCACTTCATGCTTGTGCTAGACTTGATGATATAATGCGCACGGGGACTGAGCTCGGGCTTATGATCTATGCGTTGAACGCCTCCTAAACAAAGGTAGAACATGCACAGGTTTCCAAGTAAGTCATCAATCAATCTAGGTAAGTATTTCTTCACTCTTCTTCCTTTCTTTTCTTTTATTTCTTTAGTATAGATCACCACATCTTCCAAACCACTTCTTTTTCAACTCATTTGTACATAATCGCTTTCTTTCCCTTTCTTTGTAAATAGTCGCTTTCACCGTTTTCTGATTTTTTCCACCTTCTCCTTCTACCATTTTTCTTTCTAACTTTAACATAGATTCTTTTCCATTTTCTTAACTTAAAAACAGAGAAGAACTCTCGTTTTGTTTTCATAACGATTTCAATAAAGAACGTAAACGCTTCTATCGCAAAACCCTCCTTGTGGATCATGACCCGCATAGCCACTTGCTATAGCGGTAAGAATTGAGCACTTGCACATCTTCATTCTAAGTTCTTTAATTCCGTATTTTGTGTGCAGGTTTAGCATCAATCAAATTTTGGCGCCGTTGCCGGGGAGGGTAACGTTTCTATTGAAATCTGAATTTTTATTGAAAATTTTTTTAGAACTAAAACGAACTTTCTTCTCTGTTGCAGGTTAAAGGGCAAGTAAAGCAGGAAATTAAAGTTGCAGTAACATATAAGTGGCCTTGGGCCTCTGCTCTAGAAAGCAGAGACCAAGTGCCCTCTGCTTTGCCGCGGATCCGCGGCCAACGCCGTGAAAACACGGCAAAAAGGAGTGGACTACTAACTGTCTTTTTGCAGGGCTGCTTACTTTATAAATTGTAGTTTTCTGCAACTTTACTTTTTCTTATGTGCCATCACATAAGCCTGCCAATAATCAACAGTAAAACATTTGTTGAAAAGATAAAAAATTGATTAGACGTTTGCATTTTTAGGCACGTGTCTTTTCAATTCATTTATTTTTACTGTTGAAGAGTGTTGGAGCAAGGTACGTATGCATTGCATTTAGCATATGACTCACTTCTTGGTGATTTATATTGCTTTGAGTGAATCTTATTTATCTTGTACACTTGCACAAATTGATTTAAGGGCACCACCCATTAACAAGATAAGGTTGGGATTTAATCACCCTTCCTTAGCCAAAAATCAGATTCCAAGCACTCACTAACCCAAGCTTAACTTTAAATGAGTAGACGTTGGCCCTAGGGACATCTCGGACTCAATTAGGAGATTATCCTAAGGGGGAAAGGTGTTAGAATTTGACTCCTGCCAAATCAGTGTTTAGGAAAGGGATTAAGGGCCGAAAGCTCGAAGGTTGGTGGTTATTTAATTAAGGAACGTCTTTGACGGAAAACCTCCCACCAACCTTGCCCTGAAATGGCTGATTAACTTGTGGTCAAAGTCTGCATTAGACCTCCCGTGGACAGTCTAATTAGTTAGGAGTCGTCTAGGTCATAGGTCTACCCTAACTTAGTTAGAATTTTTCTTTTTATTTGTTTGCTTATTTGTTTGTTTTTATTTCTTTTTTGTATTCTATTGTGTGATATAGCTTATAATAATAATTTTTTCAACTTTAATAATAATCCATATTACACACTGAGTTCATTTTTGGATATTACCAACCCGGCATATCATGACTTTAACCAACCTAGTGTGCCGGATTGGTCTTATCCGAATCAATATAACCCATGCCCCCAATCTAATAACTATAATTTCCATAACGATTTCAACTCTTCACAGAGTCAATGGGGATTCACCTCCCCCGAGCATAATTATCAACCAACTTGTCCTCCTTCTCCACCTAGTCCACAATATTTTCAAGATTCATACTCAGTTTCACCCGTCCAAAATAGGAAACCAGCAATTTTGGAAAGGAGTATGCGTGAGTCCAAACAACAATCACAAAATCTGATGGACTCACAATTTCACTACCACTTCCAAGACAACACTTCATCTTTTCATCAAAACAATGACTCCATCAATTATGAAAAGATGCTTGAAGCCATGACTCATGCTCAAAATGCTAGAAATCGTGACATAGATATGATGGTCGAATCTCTACGTTCTCACCGTTTGACCAGTTCTGATGTCACTAGCCATTCTGTTAGAGCCGAAAAGTCATGTAGTTTTGGAAATCAAGATTCTATTTCAGAACAACCATTTGAACTTGCCCAAACTCCAAATGAAATTGATAGTTTGGCAAGTTATCCCTTGCCTGAAATAGAACTTGAAAATGAATATGATCATGAATTAGAACTTAGTGATTCAATTTTATTTCCTGATTCAATAATGACTCCGGTGTCTCTACTTGATTTTAATCTTTTTCCCGAGTCAACATTGGATCCTGTGCCAATTCATCTTGAAATTGAATCACACATCTTTGATGATCATCATGTAGAACTTGACCAATTTTATAATTTTGAAAATCTCATTGATAAATTAGCAAGTTCTCATTTCTATGATATTGAATTCAAAGAGATATGTGACCTAAATTCTCAGATCTGTGATCAAGTTCAAATTCCCGAATCACTATTGACTCCTGTTCTGTTACCCGACTTAGGTAATATTTTAGAGTCAGTTTTGATTCCCACTCCTATTATTCTTGAACTTGAATCACCAACATTAAGTCACATTCCGTTGTTGGAAAATAAATGTGGACTTGAGTTTCAACTTCTTGACTTGGACCCGCTTCTTGAACCAATATCGACTCCTGAACCTTTACTTGACTTAAGTCACTTTCCTGAGTCAGTATTAGTTCTCATACTTCCTGAGTCCAAGTCAAACATTCTATCATTTCATACTCCATTCTGGGACGAGGTGGTTGATAAATTTGACTCTGAAATCAGTTATGAAATTTGGAAATTAGATGGGGTCAAATACTTAATAAAAATCCTTCATGGATTTATCTTTTTAATGGGTTATATTAAAGATATTTCTGGTAGGTTCCTCCGAACCCAAAGAAAAGTTGATTGGGCCGCATTTCGTGGACCAATCAGACCACCACCGGAACCACCACCTTAAGGTAACACTTCCCTTCCCTTTCTTCTTTTTCATGCATCTATGCATTAATTCATACATTGAGGACAATGCATGAGATAGGTGTGGGGGAAGGTCTAACATAACTTAGGTTTTTTTTTATTAAAAACTTTTTGAAAATGGAAACAATACTTTGACATATTTTTTGTAAGAAATTAAGTTAATTTTAAGGAATAGGAAAATCTAAATTAGGATTTCTTATACTTGGTCAAAATAAGATTATTTGTTTGATTTTTAGGGTTAGAAAGATAATTTGTCAAAGTAATTTAGTCTTGATCTTTACCTTGATGAAGTATGCACACCTCATACACTTACACACTTAGGGTTCAAAACAAAGATTCTTATGCCTTATAAAAAATATATATATAAAAAAAAGAAAAGAAAGAAATAAGCAAATCTAATTATTGATTAGCTAGGTGCTTTGGCCTAAGCAAGCCTTAGTATTTATGCGAAAGATGATTAGATAAGTTTGAAAAGAAAAATATATATATCCTCTGATTAAGCTGGGTATTTGTGCCTAATAAAGCATAAGTATCCACGCCTAAAAGGGGTTCATACAATAAAATCCTTAGTTTTGTGGCCTTTTTTGCTCGAGTCCTTAAGTCCTTGGGGTGTTTTCTCACCCGGTGCCCTAAGACCATCTGGTTTGGGAGTCATCGATTAAAGGCTCGTTACATGGGCAGATTAGAAAGCCTAATAGAACTAAGGAATAATACCACAAAAAAAAAATAATAATATATATATAAAAATAAATAAGGCATAAGAGTTAGAGTTAATGAACCCTTAGTCAAAATTTTCACAATCACAAGTGCATATGACTTAGGGTAAAGTAATAGACTAGATGAGAAGTACAATTTGACTCCTTACTTTGATTGATAACAAATTTTTGAATAGAGACTAAGTTTAGAAATAAAAAATTCAGTCTTCCTATAACTTATAGATTGCTTAAATCTTACAATTATATTTCAAATATTTTTCTCTTTCAAAATGCCTCGGAAATACTAACTCTTTATTTCTCTTTCTTTATGGATTTTGTGGGTGCAATCCGCTGAAAACCCTCATGAGATAAAACTCGTCCTCTAGGGGAAACCTAGAGATTTAACGGCTTGTTGCACATGCTCAGTGCAATCGCGTGACCTGCGAAAGTGGTCTAATAATCCTTAGTATAGCTTAGTTGTTTTGCTCGAGGACGAGCAAAAGATAGGTATGGGGGTGTGATTGGTCGCTAATGTTGCATATTTAGTACCATATTTTCATACTTATTTTAGAATAAAAGCCTGCATTGTCCTAATTAATTGTGTAATTTATTTGCAGGCCCAATCTTTAAGGAGTTGAAGAGAAATAAGCCCAAAGCCCACAAAATTCTGAATTAAATCAGAATTAATTCGCACTCAGAAAATCAGAGCAAAATCAAGAGGTGGAAAACCGGTTGAGAAGAATCCTCTCATAATCGATCGGTTAAAGCCAAGAATCCAAGGCCATTTCGTCGTAATACGGGACTCAAATTGAACAACCAACTCCAGATAAAGTCAGAGGGAGAAACCGGGGAGACCCACCAACAAGGTGTGGCCACCTGGCCACACCCTGGCCGAGTTAGGGGGAGCGTTTGCTCCCCCGACCTCCCCAGGTTCCTGCATACTGGATTTATGCCTATAAAAGGCCAGTATCTGCGCTGAAAAGAGGACGACCATGCAGAGATAGGATTTATCCTAGTTTTCATTTATAGTTTAGGTTTTTCTTTTCTTTATTATGTAATTGTAATGTGTATGTAGGCTTAGGATTAGATGATGATTCATGTAAGTAAGAGAGAGAGGCATATGTTGAGAGTGACACCGATGTACCCTCCTCCTTTCTTCCATCGTTTCAAGCAATAAAAGGTAACATTTTTATGTTCTTATTTACTTTCATTTTCTTTTGTTTTCGTCTTCCTCTTCTACTTTACCTCGTTTGTTTTTGTTGAGTTTACAAGTGAATTCCAAAGCACAAGTATAACGATGTTGTGTGAGTGCCAACGATAGTTCATGAAGACGTTCTCCTCCTCAAGATGTATCACTTCATGCTTGTGCTAGACTTGATGATATAATGCGCACGGGGACTGAGCTCGGGCTTATGATCTATGCATTGAACGCCTCCTAAACAAAGGTAGAACATGCACAGGTTTCCAAGTAAGTCATCAATCAATCTAGGTAAGTATTTCTTCACTCTTCTTCCTTTCTTTTCTTTTATTTCTTTAGTATAGATCACCACCTCTTCCAAACCACTTCTTTTTTCGACTCATTTGTACATAATCGCTTTCTTTCCCCTTTCTTTGTAAATAGTCGCTTTCACGTTTTCTGATTTTTTCCACCTTCTCCTTCTACCATTTTTCTTTCTAACTTTAACATAGATTCTTTTCCATTTTCTTAACTTAAAAATAGAGAAGAACTCTCGTTTTGTTTTCATAACGATTTCAATAAAGAACGTAAACGCTTCTATCGCAAAACCCTCCTTGTGGATCACGACCCGCATAGCCACTTGCTATAGCGGTAAGAATTGAGCACTTGCACATCTTCATTCTAAGTTCTTTAATTCCGTATTTTGTATGCAGGTTTAGCATCAATCACACCCCTTCTAGGTAATTTACAATTGGTATCAGAGCCTAACCTTAGATTTGGTTTAACCACCTTAGGGAGATCCTTTCATTTGGCTATATTCATTTGTTGCATTTGCTATCTGTTTGTGCATTTATACTTGTTTTTTATGGCACACATGACTTCTCTAGCATCAAGTCCCTATCCAAATTTGATGGGTTGAACTTTCCCATTTGAAAGGTCAAGATGAACCTCTTCCTTAAGTTCCTAGGGTTTAGAGTAGCTAAGGCCATAATGAAGGAATTCATTGAACCTTACGGTGATGAGGATACATTGTCCAAAGCAACCGCTAAGGACTATGAGGCCAATGCTAAAGCCTAATAAGCACTTACACAAGCATTAAATGATGATGATCTTTCTTGTGTAATTAATTGCAAATCCGCTTATGAGGTTTGGAATGATCTAATCATTACCCTGAGGGGACGTCATAAGTCAAGATATCTAAAGTTGATCTGTTTCGTTCTCAATATAAGAATTTTTATATGCTTGAAATTGAAAGTATTGATGAGATGCATACCCACTTCACCAAGATTACTAATGGATTATCTTTTTTAGATGACACCATTGACAATGACCAAAAGATTCGGAAGGTCATTAAAGCTCTCCCAAAGCTTGGGAAGTCAAGACGACAACCCTTAAGGATCTCAATGATAGAGAGGAGATGGACATCTCCGGCTCCATTAGAAATCTCAAAACCACGAGATGGAAATGAATGTAAGAGAAGAAAGGAAGATTCCAAAGAAGAAAGCTAATGCTTTCAAAGCTACTTCCTCCACCAACGACAAAGAACATTCATCCGAAGATGAAGATAAAGACTTTGCCATGCTCATTAGGAGAGTGGGCAAAATGTTTTATAAGAAGGGAAGACAAAGCAACTTCCGAAGACATCAAGAAAGATTTTGAAAAGAAGAAGAAGGAGGTGGGTCCTTACTTTCATTATAGGAAGACGGGCCATCTAATTGAGGATTGCCCCTCACTTCAAGCCACTACCTCTAAGAACGTGCATAAGAAGAAGAAGGAGATGGTAGCCACATGGGATAATTCGAAAACGGATTCCAAAGAGGAGATTGGTGCTGCACACGTTTGCTTCATGGAAAACGGAGAGGAGACTTCCATGGTAAATCTTGAAACCTCTCTAGAAGATGATGATTTAATTATGGATAAACGAGAACAAGTTTTTGAAGAATTACAAAATAGATATGAAATTTCTCTTGCACAAAATAAAAATTGAAAAAATGACTTTTTAAAGAATAAGTTAGACATTATTTTTAAAGAGAAAACAAATTATCTATTTCTTTTGAAAAACAAAAAAGGATTTTGAACTTGTTACGTAAGGGTAAAAACCCTAATATTCTTTTAACAAAAATGAATTTTTGGATATCCAAAAATGTATTGATATTTTGAATACCACTTTGAAAAGGTGTGCAGTTGATATGAACAAATTTTATTCTATGTTTCCAACGGGAAAACCAAAAGGAAATATAGATCTCATTCATCTCACACACACCATAAAAAACTTGCACAACATGGACATACACATCAACATAAGCATGCTTTTATGTATGGCAAAGTGTACACGTGTGCACATTACGACCGCAAAGGCTATTTAGTAAAATTTTGTTATACAAAGTTAAACATGTTAAATAAAAATGTTTGGGTTCGAGAAAGTACTAACCCTATAGGACCTAAAATGATTTGTGTACTAAATAACACACCAAACTTGATTGATGTAGGAGTGTCGTCCTCCTCCAAGACATAGGGGGAGATGGTGCCTTGGTGGTGGATGCATCGAAGCTCAAAGGATCAATCATCATATTGCACCCATCAAAAAGCACCTATTTTTTGGAGATTGTCTGTGGTTTGGTAACTTATCCATTTGAAAATTTAAATTTTAGCTAGATCTATATATGCATAGGAATAGCTAATTTTTCATGCTTGTTAATATAATTTATGTTGTGTTTACATGATCTTTGTTTGGCTTGCCTATACTTGAGCTAGTCCATTAACATTGTTTTTGTTCTTTATTAGCCCATGTTTATAGTATTTTCCCATGCTCACATATTTGATAGGTATCTTTGCATGTATTTATACATATATTAATTTTTTTCTCATATACATGTATATATATTTTGTTTGTATATCTATCTTGTGGTTGGATATCATATTTAAACCATATTTAAGTAATAAATTAAGATAGCAATTGTACGCCACAACTCTTATCTAGAGGAATGACGAGGAGAACTTCAGAACCCGTTAAGGGTATGCAGCTTCAATATTTTTTTAATTGCTTAATATATGAGTTTATTATGGTAAAATATATTTTAAATAAAATAAAAAATTAATAATTGCTTTGATATAATTTTTTGTTTGTTTTCCATGCCTATAAAATTTCTGTTGATATTTCTCTATTTTATGTATAAAATTATCTAAGTTGAAACATTTTTTTTAAAAGGCCCTTAATTCATATTTTTTAAAACTGATTTTTGGGTAATCCCGATCGACCGACCGGTCGACCGAGTTGACTTGGAATAGGTGCGGTTAATTGGGCAGTCGACCGACGAAACCTGAGAGGAAACCTGAAACAGAAAAAAAATTTGGGCCTAAGTCGGTCGACTGACTGAAACCGAGATGCTCTCGGTTAGGCCCCGGTCGACCGAGTGTCAGGTCTACTGTGTTTTTTACCTGTTTTTTAATACCCTAAATTCCCAATCTCTCTCTCAATTTCTCTTTTCCACCGACTCCCTCTTCTTCTCCTCCCTAATTTCCTTCATCCCATCTCTCCCAAACCTCATCCAAACTCAAGTTAATCCCTAAAATTTGTTGGATCTCACCTCTAATCTTCAGATTCTCTTGTTTTCAAGGAGAAATTTTTGTTTCTACAAGGTATAATCCCTAAATCTCCCAAATCTTCTTTTTTCATAATTTTTCTTAAAATCTTTCTTAAATTCATGCCAAAATCTTGATGATCATCTTGCTATCTTTACCATGTCAAAAAGGCTTAGATCTGAGAAGGGTAAAACAACCCAAATTGTTATCAAAGCCTTTTGTTTATCAGAGTGCATCACATAGGTTTTCTGTTATTCATAATGAACATGTGATTTTTGGTAGAACTGAAGTGTTTACTGATTTTGAGCACTTAAACCTTGGAAATATTTTGAACACAAGCTCTCTAGAATACCTAGTCGCCATTAAGGAACCTGTCCACCCTGAGCTTTTGCATTATTTCTACTCTAATTCGACTTTTCAAAATAATCATATCAGATCTAGGATTCAGGGTAAAGTTATTAATATTTTTTAGATTGATTTGCCCATTTACTACATCTATCCTGTGAGAGTGTAGTTATATATAATGTTGATACACATGATTTTGAATATTCTGATGGTGAATCTGCCCTCACGGCGTCTCTCTTACTTTACGATGATGATAACCCGACCTTAGTAAGGAACGAGGAGGTGAAATATTACACGCTCACCGCCCAGGTCCTTACTAAGATAGTGTTCTATAATCTCCTATCAAAATTAGGAGAATATAGTCATGCTCGGGTTCTACTCCCTCTTAATCTATTGCCTTCTGAAAGGTATTAGAGTTAACATTCATAAGCTCATCATCGACTTCATGATTTCTGAGCACCTCTGATCCCAAACCAGCACTTACCATTTGGGATGCTCATTACCCAATTTCTTAAACAATTAAAATTTGATCTTTCTGCTGAAGAATCCATCGGACCATCTGTTGACGTCAATAGCATTCTCCTCAAGAGGATGCAGGTTAGGGGGTGTGTTCCTGCTCCTCAGCCCCCTCCTATCATTCCTGCTGTTGCCTCTGGATCCTCTTAGCCTCCTCAGCCTCTGTTGACCCATATACTACTCTATCTACTCAGCTTCGTGAACATGATCTGAAGATGTCCGAACATTTTGAAAAGATTGAGCACGGAGTTCAGAACAACCTGCAATATATCTTCTCATCCATTCGCTACCTTTAGACGAGCATCGATGAGAGATATAGTAGGTACACCTGGCTTGTTCCTCTTCTGAGAGGCCACGCGCAGCCTCTTCCTGCATTGAGTCCTCCATTTGACCCCTGGGTACCTCCTCCAGCTTCTTCCGAGGCACCAGCTCCTCCTAAAGATCCAGACTTTTAGGAAGAGTGACCCCTTCTGTGTTGATGACAAAAAGGGGGGGAGAGATTTTGAAGTTATAGTTATCCAAGAGTTTTTATGTTTTCATGTCTTTATTTATGTATTCTTTTATTTGGACATGTATTTGATGTATTTGGTTTGGCCATGTGCTTTTATTTGAGGAACTTATTTTATGATATCACTATTGTTTTTGGGAAGTTATGTATTTACTTTATGGTTGACATTTAATACATATCTTTATGTGTGTGGTATGAGATGTGTTTGTGTTCTTGTGTATCCTCTGTAAACCATCCATTTTTCCACTTGTTTGGAGGTTGGAGGTTATTTGTTAGTTGGAGGAAACCATTTGTGCATACACCTTTGTAATTCTGTATTCTTGGTATGCATAGATGCGTGGCATAGAGCTTAATTGATATATCTTATTCATATTCTATTATTGATGCATCTTGCCTATATGTCACATTTGATATATGCATGTATTTAGGGGAGATTCGCTTGAAGTCTCTTCCCAAATTATTTGTGATAACTCCATGTATTTTGTTATCATAAAAAAGGAGATTGTTGGCCCAAAGGCCATTAGCCCTAGTTTTGATGATAATGAAACATATATAGTTATGTTTTTAACAATTTTGTTTAGCA
Organism: Agave tequilana; assembly: GCA_038442645.1. Lineage (NCBI taxonomy): Eukaryota > Viridiplantae > Streptophyta > Magnoliopsida > Asparagales > Asparagaceae > Agave > Agave tequilana. Next base: position 107,153 of record JAVJIF010010517.1, on the reverse strand, counting down.
AAGTTTCAGGTTAACTCTTTGTTGCATTTCGGCTCGATCACAAGACTCGCATGTTTGGAAGCCAAGAACATGTCGATCCCAGAGGCTAACACACAAATGAGCTCAAGGATCAAGATTGCAAGAGAAGACTATATCAAGATTTCTATTTTTGCTTTTTACATTTTAGATGGGATTTATAGTTGTTTGTTAAAACCAAGATGATATAGGTTAATAGCTCTTTTGGGATTGACACACACACATTATTCATATTCCTAAAATGTTTTAAAAAGAGTTCAAAATTATTCTCTTTGTAGTTTTCAAAATCGTTTTGGAAAAATGAGTTTCAGAAAACCGATTTTTGACTTTTTACAAAATATAGTTCTATCTTTATTTTGTGTTGATCCATGATCCATACTGATTCTATCGAGTCCTAAGAACTCTATTTTATATTTAAGATCAAATTATATTTCTATCGAAAAAAGATTGGTTTCAAAAAGATCTTCAAAACATGTTTTGGCCCAAGGTCGGTCGACCGTAGACTGAGCAAAATTACTCTGTCGGTCGACCGAGCGGTCGACGACATGCACAAAATTTCCCTAGCGCTTTGTGTGCACTTCGGTCGACCGTTCGGTCAACGACTGCAAGAGCTTAGCTCTCGGCTTGGGCACGGTCGACTGACAGAGAGCTTTGCTCTCTAGTTGGGACAAACGGTCGACTGATCGGTCGACTCATATCCCCAATGGTCAGAAATCTGACTGTTGGCGATCGGCCTACAGAATAATTTCCTTCTGATTTTTCCCCAATGGCTAGTTTTCTGCTTGTCTTTTTCTGGGTCTTTTCCTAATGATTCTTTTGGGTTTTCTCCTTATGTTTTTATCCCCTATAAATAGTGGGACTGTAGAAAAACTCAGTAACAAGTTTTTACCAGTTTACAATAAGATTTAATCATCAAAATCATGTTTTAGTTCTTTTTCTTAAATGATTTCCATTTGAACCAAAATTCCATACACTTGATTTTAGCTTGAGCCTTCCCTCTACATCATTACAAACTATTTTCACTACACGATCCCAAAGAGCTTTACCTCCTCTTCTTTGTTATAGGATTGTGCTTGTGAGCCTTTTGTGATCAAGAGAAGATCATCAATTTCCTTCTATTATGAAGTTGTAGAGGTTGCGAATTCAAGTGAACTAGTAAGCTCCGTTGTTGATGTTGCGACACCGCGAGAGAGGACTTGTGAGTCCATAGAGTTTTAGTGAGAATTTGTAACAGTTGATGATCTAGTGAGATCAGTCATAGTGAAAATCCTTCATAGTGTTGAAGGCGGGGATGTAGAGCACTAGTTCGAGCCTTGGAACATATCATTGTGTTTACGATTGCATGCTCTTTCTCTCTTCACTCTACTCTCTCTTTACTTACTTGCACACTTATATTTTTTACTTATTTGCAAGTATTCCTTGTGTTGTGATTGGTATTTGCTAGGTTGCTAGGAAGTAAATTTTAATTCCGTATTATTTGCCATTTAGTATAGCCATCACCTATTCGCCCCCTCTAGGGTGATTTACAATTTTAAAATCTTTACACAAACTTTCATTAGTAGAACCAAAAATAATATCATCAATATAAATTTGTATAATCAAGATATTTTTTTCAATATACTTGGTAAATAATGTAGTATCAACTTTTTCCTTAACAAAACCCTTGTTTACAAGGAAATTGTTAAGTCTCTCATACCAAGCTCTTAGAGCTTGTTTCAAACCATAAAAAGCCTTCTCTAATTTAAACACATGGTTGGGGTGTGTAGGATCAACAACCTCATGGATTGTTCAACATACACTTTCTCGTCTATATGACTATTGAGAAAGGCACTTTTCACATCCATTTGAAATAATTTAAAATTTTTAAATGAGGTAAAAGCAAGAGTCATATGTATAGCTTTGAGCCATGCAACTGGTACGAATATTTTCTCAAAATTGATTCCATTGATTTGTTTGTAATATTGGGCCACTAACCTAGCTATGTTTCTAACTACTTTACCTAACTCATCCAACTTATTTCTATAGACCATATAGTACTAATTGTTGGTCTATCACGGGGCCTAAGTGTTGGCCCAAAAGGTTACACTCTCCATTTATTGAGTTTTGATGATGACAAACCAAATTAGTGCTATTTGATACTAATGAGTTTGTTTAAGATAAGTTTTAGGTTAGTACCACATTTGGAGGCCATTGCTTAGCTATTGCAACAACTTCTAGGTTTCATGAAGTAAAGAAGGCATATTGCATATCAAGGAAGGAACATAGAAGAAGGGGCTCTAGCAAGACATAGCATGGCTCAAGACTTGAAGATTGCTCAACAAGATTTGTTTTTAGTTTTATAGGTTTAGAATTTTGTTAAAGAATGATGGACAGGTTTGAAGCTCAATCACACACGTCTTTGCGCACATATTGTTTCTAAGATGATTTTCTATAAAATGTATAAAAATATTTTTATACAAAATCCTCTGCCTACAAATCAATTTTTATGTTTTATACTTATTACTATTTAAAGATATTTTTCATAAAAATTAAAGTCTTTTCAAAATTGTGTTTTAAACCTGACTTTTGACCTGAGCCGGTCGACCGCACCAGTCGACCGTGCCTATGTCAGTCGTCCGGTCGACCGGACTAGTCGACCGAGGTTCTGGCAGATGCACGTATCAGTGTGCATGTCTGCCGGTCGACCGGGCGGTCGACCTGACTGCAATGGCTTTGCTCTCGGGTTTGTTGGGTTGACCGGGCGGTCGACCGGTTGCCTGTAACGGCTCTATTTTTGTATAGGCGGTCGACCGACCGGTCGACCGGTCTAGCCGTTGAACAGTAAACGGCTATTTTCTGGGCTGTTTTAAATTTTGTCTTTTTGTGTTTAAAATTGGTTTAAGGGATATATTTTAAACCTAATACTCTCTGATTAATCCTAATTATGTTTTATCCCTTAACCCTAGCCCTCTCCTATAAATAGGGGTGTTTGGGGAGAGTTTGTTTACAACAATTTTTTACAAGAAAAATTCAAAAGTTTAAGGCATTCAAAAGAGCTTTGTTTCTTGGTTTTTGTGCTGAAATTCTCTCTCATTTTCTGAAGTGGTTTTTGAAATACTCTCTGATTTAATTTTCTTTCTTCACTTGCAACAAGAGCTTCATTCCTACTCATTGTTCTCTAAGGACCTTTTGTAAGGGAAGAGACATTTGAAAGAGAGAGTTTGTGGTCTTTTGACTACTCAGAAATTGCTTGTAATTGAGATTGTGGAGTTGGGTACTCCGGTGTAATTGTGATTTCTTTGTGATAGTGGAAGTAGCTAGAATCCTTCTGGGGAAGGCGGGGAGTACAGCTGGGTGCTCGAACCACGATAACATATCCTTGTGTTTGCGATTGGTTTACATTCTTGCACTTATTACTTGCTTATCATCATCATTGCTATATTTACTTACTTTCATTCATCTTGTGAATCTTGTTGGGTGATTGTTACATCTTAATTTTTAATTTGTCCATTGATTAGCATTATCACCTATTCACCCCCCCTTTAGGTGATTTTCAATTGGTATCAGAGCTTGGACTCTAGGTTTTGGCTTAACATCCATAGAGAGATCCTTAAAATTAGCTAATCAACATTTTCATTCATACATTCATACACTAGTAAACATGACCGATAACATTAAAACCCCTCCTAAATTTGATGGACTTAATTTCCCTATTTGGAAGGTTAAGATGACTATATTTTTACAATCTTTGGGTAGCTTAGTGGCCAAGTCCTGACCAAACCCTATGTAGCAGCCGATGGTGATGAGAGCACTTGGACCGACTTCAACTTTAGAGAATATGAGGCTAACTCCAAGGCCCAAAACTCCCTATTAACCGCCTTGAATGAGGATGATCTTACACGGGTAATTCATTGCCAATCCGCCTATGAGATTTGGCAACATTTATTGGTCACACACGAAGGGAATTCACAAGTCAAGAGAGCTAAGATAGATCTCTTGAGGTCCCAATATGAGTCATTTAAAATGATTGATGATGAGTCTATTGATAGTATGATTACAAGATTTACTAAAATCACTAATGGTCTTTCTTCCTTAGGTGATGACATCTCCAACGATCAAAAGGTGCGGAAAGTGATTCGGGCTCTTCCGTCTTCATGGGAGATAAAGGCCACCATCTTAAAAGAATTGAACGACAAGGACGAGATGGACCTCATTAGTCTCATTGGGAACCTAAAGACCCATGAGATGGAGAAGAAGGCAAGAGAAGAGGCCACTACTTCAAAGAAGAAATCCATAGCCTTCAAGACTTCATCCACCAATGATGACGATGAAGAAGACGAAGAAGAAGATGAGGAGCTAACTCTACTTGTGCGGAACGTCAAGAGGTTGTACCGGAAGAACAAGCTCAACTTTCGGAGAAAATTTGAAGGCAAAGAGGAGAGAAGGATCATTTGTTACAATTGCCGCAAACCCAGACATATCATGGCGGATTGCCCGGAGTTCAAGAAGAAGATGACTTCCTCCTTCAAGCCAAAGAAGCCGGAGGAAAAGAAAGCTTACAAGGCAATGTGGGATTCGGAAAGCGAGTCCGAAGAAGAGGTGGATACGGCGAACATGTGTTTCATGGCAAACACACCTAAGGTAACCCCTCAATCTCATGATGATGAAGATGATGAATTAAGTAAGAAAGTTCTTGTACATGCTTTTGTTAAACTTTCCGAAACTTATGATAACAAGAAACTTGAATGCTTAAAATTGCAAAAAGAAGTTGCTTTTCTCAAAAATCAACTTGCAATGGTTTCTAAAGAAAAGGATGATATTTCTTCTAATCTTATTTCTATTCAAAATGAGTTTAATGCCTACAAGGTTTCTTGTAAGGGAAAATCTCCTATTGTTGATGAAAAAGAAATTTTCTCTTTAAAAACTAAAATAGTTGATTTTGAAAAAGTTTTGAAAGATTGTGCTTTTAACACTAAGAAACTTGAAGAAAAGTTTTCCAAAAAGCACACCTCTCATGCTAAAAATTCACATGCTCACACTACACATGCTAAATCTTTTCATGCTCACAACTCTCATGCTCACAAATCACACACTCATTATGCTTTCAAATATGGTAGAGTATATAGATGCACATATTGTGGTAAGAATGGACATTTAGCTAAATTTTGCTATGACCAAGTTAATAGATCAAATAATCTTGTTTGGGTTAATGAAACTAACCCCCTAGGACCCAAGAAAATGTGGGTACCAAAATCAAGTCCTAAATTATTTGATGTAGGTACACACCAAGGCTCCAAGACGTAGGGAGCGGTGGTACCTTGATAGTGGTTGTTCAAGACATATGACGTGGGATATCAACAACTTTACAACCCTATCAAGGTACATGGAAGGTGGCTCCGTCACCTTCGGGGATGACTCCAAAGGAACTATCATCGGTATAGGTAACATTCAAATTGGTTCATCTCCTATTATAGAGAATGTTGTTTTAGTAGATGGTTTGAAACATAATTTGCTTAGCATTAGTCAACCTTGTGACCATGGACTTAAAGTTGTTTTTGATGATTCTTCTTGCAAGATTTTTGATGTTAAATCCGATGTTTACATTCTTACCGATTTTCGTGACAATAATGTTTATATCATTGACATGCTTAATTTAGATTGTTCTACTAAATGCTTGAATGCTTTTGATGAAATTCTTGGCTTTGGCATAGAAGATTAGGACATGCATCTTTTGACTATCTTGCTAGAATTAATTCTAAGGATTTAGTAAAGGGTATACCTTGCTTGAAGTTTGAGAAAGACCGCATTTGCGGTGCGTGCCAACTTGGGAAACAAACCAAGTCTTCCTTCAAACCAATTAAGGATATCATGACTACTAGGCCCTTAGAACTAATTCATATGGATCTTTTTGGACCAACACAAACTAAAAGTTTAAATGGTAGTAGATTTGCATTTGTTTTAGTTGATGATTTTTCCCGTTTCACTTGGGTTTTCTTTTTGCAAAGTAAAGATCAAACATTTTCTCATTTCAAAATTTTTCGAAAAAGGGTTGAAAAAGAAAAGGGTTTTTCGATTTTGAGAATAAGGAGTGATAGAGGTGGTGAGTTTGTTAACCAACTCTTCATGACTTATTGTGATGAAAAAGGAATCAAGCATGAAATGTCTTGTCCTAGGACTCCACAACAAAATGGAGTAGTAGAAAGGAAAAATAGAACACTTCAAGAGATGGCTAGGACAATGATAAGTGAATATGACCTCCCTCAATATTTATGGGCCGAGGCCGTAAACACCGCATGCTATATTTCAAATCGTATTTATGTGTGTAAGAATTCTTCCAAAACATCTTTTGAAATGTATCATTCTAGAAAACCTAATGTTGCATATTTTAAAGTTTTTGGATGCAAGTGTTTTTGTTTTAAATACTAAAGAGAATTTGGGTAAATTTGATGCTAAGGCTTATGAAGCTATCTTTGTTGGATATTCTTCTACTAGCAAAGCATATAGAGTTTTTAATAGATCTTCACTTACTATTGAAGAAACCATGCATGTTAAGTTTGAAAAATCTAATGTGGTTGTTGAGAATGTTGTAGAGATTGAACCATTAGGTGAAGACATGGAGAGACTATCGTTGAAGGACTCGCCCGCTCAAGAAGAAAAGCAAGAATCAATTGGTGATGTTCAAGAGGATAAAGAGGAAAGCTCTCAACCGCTTCCTAAAGCTTGGAGATACGCTACAAATCATCCTAAGGAGCTCATCTTGGGTGATGCATCTAAAGGAGTCACAACGCGCTCCAAACTCCATGACCTATGTGGTAACTTTGCTTTCATTTCTCATTTTGAACCCAAAGGCATTCTCGAAGCCGAGACAGACCCATGTTGGTTGCTTGCCATGCAAGAGGAACTCAATCAATTTGAGCGCAACCAAGTTTGGCACCTTGTTCCTAAGCCCCACGATAGACCAATAATTGGTACTAAGTGGATCTTTAGAAACAAGATGGATGAGTCCGGAAATGTCATTAGGAATAAAGCTAGGTTAGTGGCCCAAGGTTACACTCAAGTTGAAGGAATTGACTTTGAGGAGACCTTTGCACCCGTAGCACGGCTTGAAGCCATACGGATGACACTAGCTTTTGCATCTTTCAAAAATTTTAAACTTTTTCAAATGGATGTGAAAAGTGCATTTTTGAATGGTTTTATTAATGAAGAAGTTTATGTTTCTCAACCTCCGGTTTGTTGATCATGTTCATCCCGATTTTGTTTTTAAACTTGATAAAGCTTATATGGATTGAAACAAGCTCCTAGAGCTTGGTATGAAAGGCTTTCTAGTTTTCTAATTTCAAATAATTTTGTTAAAGGCAAAGTAGACACAACTCTATTTACTAAGCATGTTGATAATGATATATTATTTGTGCAAATTTATGTAGATGATATAATTTTTGGTTCTACTAATGAGCTTTTATGCAAGGATTTTGAAAAGGTCATGCAACTTGAATTTGAAATGTCTTCAATGGGTGAGCTCAATTTCTTCCTTGGACTCCAAATCAAGCAATTGAAAAATGGGACGTTCATAAGTCAAGCCAAGTACGCAAAGGAACTCGTAAAGAAGTTTGGACTTGAAGGCTCAAAGACTTGCAACACTCCCATGGCAACTACAACCAAGTTTGATAAAGATGACCAAGGTAAAAATGTTGATATTAAATTATATAGAAGCATGATAGGAAGTCTTTTATATTTAACGGCAAGTAGGCCGGATATCATGTTTAGTGTGTGTCTTTGTGCTAGATTTCAATCGTGTCCTAAAGAGTCCCATCTTATTGTGGTAAAACGCATTATTCGTTATATTAAGGGCACTATTGGGATGGGTCTATGGTATCCGAAAACCGGAGATTTCTCAATGACGAGTTATTCGGATGCCGACTATGTGGGTTGTAGAGTAGATAGAAAGAGTACTAGTGGGACATGTCAATTTCTTGGTAATTGTCTTGTTTCATGGTCCTCTAGGAAACAAAATTCCGTAGCACTCTCAACCGCCGAGGCGGAGTATGTTGCCGCGGGGGCTTGTTGTGCACAAGTCCTTTGGATGAAACATACTCTCCTTGATTTTGATTTGCATTTTGATCATATAAAAATATTTTGTGATAATACTAGTACTATACACATGACTAAGATGCAAATCAACATAGTAAGACCAAGCACATTGAGATTAGATATCACTTTCTTAGAGATCATTTTGAGAAAGGAGATATAGATATTGATTATGTTTCTACGGATTTGCAACTAGCCGATATTTTCACTAAACCTCTTGATTTTGCTAGATTTTCGTTTATTTGTGGAGAACTTAATGTTTGTATTATTGATTAAACATGTGATTCCTAACCCTTTTTGATGTATGACAAAAAGGGGGAGAATAAGTTAGTGCATGATAAAAATAAATTTATATGGTCTTGGTTCCATATAAGTTTATATATGTTTTTGTTGTCTTATATATGTTTTTGTTGTCTTGTTTTGTTTTCATGAGTTTTGAGAATTCTTGAGTTTTGTTAGTATGTGATTTTCATTATTGTTTCAATTGGTTTAAATTGGTATCAAGAGAATAAATGTTTTCAACGAATTCTTGTGTTTTGAGTTTAAATGTTTTTCTTTATATAGCATAATTTGAGGGGGAGTTTTCTCCTCCCCTATATTTTTATCTTGTAGCCTATTTGTTTTGTCATCATCAAAAGGGGGAGATTGTTGGCCCAAAAGGTTACACTTTCCATTTATTGAGTTTTGATGATGACAAACCAAATTAGTGCTATTTGGTACTAATGAGTTTGTTTAAGATAAGTTTCAGGTTAGTATCACATTTGGAGGCCATTGCTTAGCTATTGCAACAACTTCTAGGTTTCATGAAGCAAAGAAGGCATATTGCATATCAAGGAAGGAACATAGAAGAAGGGGCTCTAGCAAGACATAGCATGGCTCAAGACTTGAAGATTGCTCAACAAGATTTGTTTTTAGTTTTATAAGTTTAGAATTTTGTTAAAGAATGATGGATAGGTTTGAAGCTCAATCACACACGTCTTTGCGCACATATTGTTTCTAAGATGATTTTCTATAAAATGTACAAAAATATTTTTATACAAAATCCTCTGCCTACAAATCAATTTTTATGTTTTATACTTATTACTATTTAAAGATATTTTTCATAAAAATCAAAGTCTTTTCAAAATTGTGTTTTAAACCTGACTTTTGACCTGAGCCGGTCGACCGCACCAGTCGACCGTGCCTATGTCAGTTGTCCGGTCGACCGGACTAGTCGACCGAGGTTCTGGCAGATGCACGTATCAGTGTGCATGTCTGCCGGTCGACCGGCGGTCGACCTGACTGCAATGGCTTTGCTCTCGGGTTTGTTGGGTCGACCGGGCGGTCGACCGGTTGCCTGTAACGGCTCTATTTTTGTATAGGCGGTCGACCGACCGGTCGACCGGTCTAGCCGTTGAACAGTAAACGGCTATTTTCTGAGCTGTTTTAAATTTTGTCTTTTTGTGTTTAAAATTGGTTTAAGGGATATATTTCAAACCTAATACTCTCTGATTAATCCTAATTATGTTTTATCCCTTAACCCTAGCCCTCTCCTATAAATAGGGGTGTTTGGGAAGAGTTTGTTTACAACAATTTTTTACAAGAAAAATTCAAAAGTTTAAGGCATTCAAAAGAGCTTTGTTTCTTGGTTTTTGTGCTGAAATTCTCTCTCATTTTCTGAAGTGATTTTTGAAATACTCTCTGATTTAATTTTCTTTCTTCACTTGCAACAAGAGCTTCATTCCTACTCATTGTTCTCTAAGGACCTTTTGTAAGGGAAGAGACATTTGAAAGAGAGAGTTTGTGGTCTTTTGACTACTCAGAAATTGCTTGTAATTGAGAATGTGGAGTTGGGTACTCCGGTGTAATTGTGATTTCTTTGTGATAGTGGAAGTAGCTAGAATCCTTCTGGGGAAGGCGGGGAGTACAGCTGGGTGCTCGAACCTCGATAACATATCCTTGTGTTTGCGATTGGTTTACATTCTTGCATTTATTACTTACTTATCATCATCATTGCTATATTTACTTACTTTCATTCATCTTGTGAATCTTGTTGGGTGATTGTTACATCTTAATTTTTAATTTGTCCATTGATTAGCATTATCACCTATTCACCCCCCCCTCTAGGTAATTTTCACTAAGAATAAGCTTCCAAACTTGGTACGCTCAAGTTGATTGAGCTTTTCTTGCATGTCAAGTAACCAATAAGAGTCAACTTTGGCCTAATGAATATTTTTGCGTTTTATGTGTGAAATAAAAGTATAGTGTTCATAAATATCTTGAAGTTTGAATCTAGTAGATACTTCTTGAGATATATCACCTATGATGAGTTCTTTGGGATGACTTGAAGCGTATCTCTAATCCTTTGAAAGTGGTTGAAGTGGTTGAGCTACTTCTTGCATTTCTTGTACTTCAGCACTATCTGGCTTTTTTTTCTTGTATAGGTGAGTCTTTAGAGTTATCTTCTCAATAACTTTATCTATACAATTAATATGAGAATCTACAACATTCTTCACAAATGGGTTAGCTTCTTCAAAAATTTTACATGCATTTATTCTTCAATAGTCAAAGTTGATCTATTTAAAACTCTATAAGTCTTGCTAGTAGAAGAATATCCTATTAAAATAGCTTTAAAAGATTTGGCATCAAATTTACCGAAATTATTGTTTGTGTTCAAAACAAAATATTTGCAACCGAAAACTCTAAATTAAGAGGCATTTGGTTTTCTTAAATGATAAATCTCTAAAGGAGTTTATTTAATTTCTTGCAAAAATAAATTCTATTTATAATGTAACATGATATGTTTATCGCCTCGGCCCATAGATATTGAGGGAGTCCGTATTCATTAATCAATGTCCGACCATTTCTTGAAGCGTTCTATTTTTTATTCTCAATGACTCTATTTTGTTGTGGAGTTCTAGGGCTTGATAATTCATGTTTAATTTTATTTTCTTCACAATATGTAATAAAAGAGTGGTTAATAAATTCATCACCTATATTAATACGAATACGCAAAATCGAAATTTTTTTTCTTTTTCAACCCATTTTCAAAAAACATTGAAAAACGAGAAAACTTCATCTTTTTGTTTCAAAAAGAAACCCAAGTAAATCTTGAAAAATCATCAACAAGAATGAAAATAAAACAATTTGACTTAAACTTTTGGTTTTGGCCGAAACAAAAAATCCATATGTATCGATTCTAATGTACGAGATGCCATGATATCCCTAATTGATTTGAAAGAAGACTTGGTTTGTTTTCAAGTTGGCACACATCATAAATGCAGTCTTTTTGAAATTTCAATTTTGGAATATCTTTTACTACTTCCTTAGAACCAATAAGAGATAGGTGATCAAATGAAACATGACCTGACCTTCTATGTTATAACCATGAGTCTTCATTTATGGTGGATAAACAAGTCGCATTACAATCCAAATTCTTCATATCAATGATGTAAACATTATTTCCACGAAAACAGGAAAGCACACGAGAATCATTTTTCTTATCAATTACAACACAGTAAGAATCATCAAATATAACCTTTAAGCCTTTTCACATAGTTGACTAATGCTTAATAAGTTATGTTTGAGACTATCTACTAAAGCAACATTTTTAATTAAAGAAGACGTACCAACTTTGATGTTACAGCCCAATGATTTTTCCTTTGGTATGATCTCCGAAGGTGACGGTGCCACCTTCACATGACCTTGATAGGTTTGCAAAATTATTAATATCCAATGTTATGTGCCATGAGCAATCACTATTAAAGAATCGTAGCTCTCTACATCTTGAGGAATTGGTGTGTGCCTACATTATTCAGGATAAAGTTGATTTTGGTACCCAAATCTTTTTGGATCCTATGATGTTAGTCTTATGAACCCAAACATGCTTATTTGATATATTTAGCCTATCATAACAGAATTTTGCCAAATAATATTTTTTACCACAATATGTACAAGTGTACACTATGGCATACATGAAAGCATGTTGTGAGTGTTGTGTGTTGTGAGCATGATGTGCACGATAATTGTGGTGGTTGTTTCTTTAGAACATGTTTTCTAGGAAACAAAGATTCTAATTTAGCTTTGTCAAATTCATACTTTTTTAGAGTATTGCTCAAAGTATCAATTTCTTTTTCATTTTAGAAGACTCATTTTCATCTACACTTGAAAATTTTGCTTTGCAAGATATGTTATAAGGATCAAAATCCTTTTTGGTGTTTTTAAGAGAAAGAAATAAATATTTTTCTTTTAAAACAACATTTAACTTATTTTGCAAAATCTCATTTTTTTGGTCTTCAATTTTAAAATTTTCATTTAACCAAATAATAATTATTAGAAAGTTTCTCAAATGTATTGCTAAGTTCATCTATGAATAAATCTAAATCATTTAGAGTGGTTTCCAAAGTTACCTTATTTGTACCATTGTCTTGAGCCATGAAACGTACATTTGCTATGTTTCTCTTTGGATTGTTTATCGAAGTCCCAAGTGGCCTTCATTGTCGCCTTCTTATATGGCTTCTTTGATGTGGATGCCTTGTTCTTCATATCGGACAATCTACAATAAGGTGACCCGGCTTCTTGCAATTGTATCAAGGGCCAATCTCATTTTCTCCCTTTTCTTCTTTGCCTTGCCATCTTCCTCATTTATGGAACATAGTCCTTACGTTCTTCACAAGTAGGAAGAGTTCTTCTTTGTCATCTTGATCAAAATCTTCATCTTCATAGGAGATGGTAGAAGTGGCTTTGAATGCAACACTTTTCTTCTTTTACCGTGCCTTTTTTTCTCTTACTTTTCATTTTATCTTAGGGATTTTCAAGTTTCCTTTAAGTCCCATGAAGTCCATCTCCTCTTTGTCATTTAGCTTCTTCAAGATTATAGATTGAACTTCCCAAGATTGAGGAAGAGCTCGAATGATCCTTCTTACCTTTTGGTCATTGTTGATAGAATCAACTAAAGAAGAAAGTTCGTTAGTTATTTTAATAAAATGCGTAATCATATCATCAATAGTTTCATTATCATTTATATTAAAGTTCTCATATTGAGAACAAATCAATCTTGGCCCTTTTCACTTGAGAGGAACCTTCATAAGTTACAAGAAGATTACTAAAGCCGACTTGCAATTAATAACTCTAGATATATCATCATGATTTAAGACTTGCAAAATAGTATAATAAGCCTTAGCATTAGCTTCAAACTCCTTGACCGTGATTTCAGACCAAGTGTTCTCATCACCATCAGGATGAACAAAATTGCTTAGTGGTGGCCTTGGCAACATGGATTCCTAAAGATTGAAGGAAGACGGTCGTCTTGACTTTCAAACAGGAAAGTTAAGTCCATCAAACTTGAGTAGGGTTTTGACATTATCAGCCATGAGTATATATGTATGTAGCAAATAATGTGATTAGCAAGAGAGGATCACTCTTAGGTAGCAAAACCATATAGGCAAGAGTCCACGCTCTGGTATCAATTGAAATCACCAAGAGCGGGTGAATAGGTGAGTTGCTAATTTAATTGCTCAAATAAAAATAATTAAAAATAATTACTAAAATCACTTAGAGGGGGGTGAATAGGTGATTTGCTAATCTATGCGAAAAAATAAAAACTTTTCAATAATAATTCTACAAAAAAATATTAACACATAAATGAATCTAAACTCACAACCAAGAAATGAGTCGTATACCCCGTGAAAGGCTTTGAGCTTCTCCTCGTAATTCCTCTTAAATATGAGTTGAGCTGCGTAATTGCTTTCTTAGGATATAGAGAGATCAAACAAATAATCTTGAGAGACGAATAAAAATAACAAGTATATTTGTGTGATAATAAAAAAGAGTAAGAGTCAGAGAGATCAAACGCAAGACAACCGCAAAAATAGAGGATTCTTATCGAGGTTCGAGCCACTTGCTCTACGTCTCCGCCTTCAATGCAATGAAAGATTCTAGTATAATCGCTCTTGGTTACAATTGAACTTGATCCGGCAAGATCACTTGGTGCCGCAACACCTACAAGCTTTCATACTCGCTCCCGCCAGAACATAAACACACAAGCCTATGAGCTCGATCGATGTCGTAACCTCCAACAACTCAATTACAAAGAATGAATATGGTGATCAATACTCGATCACAAATAAAACTCTTACAACCTCTGTAATACTCTTGTTTTTTTTATATACAAAAAATAATAATAATAATAAATAAATAAATAAATAAAATGAAAAAATAATAATAATATATTATATATATATATATATATATATATATATATATATATATATATATATATATATATATATATATATATTTATATATATATATGCTAGCACTGGGGATTGAACTTAGGTCCCCAACAAGGGAGAGAAGAGAGTTAACCATTGTGCCACATTGGCGTGTAATCTAAGAGCACTCGAAATTAAATTTGAATAAGCTAGACAATCTATAATTCAAATCTAAATCAAATCTCTTTGAGATTTTTCTACAACTTTTCATTCTGATCTAAATTGCTAATCTAGTCTAATTAGAGTTCAGGTTCAAGAAAAATCTCTTTGAGATTTTTCCTACCACTTTCCATTCTTATTTAATTGCTAATCTAGCCTAATTAGAGTCCAGGTTCAAAAAAAAAAAAAAAGAAAATCTCTTATAGTCTTATAAAACCTAAACATTTCCTTTCTCTCCTAGATCAAGAGAAACTCTAGTATAACTTTCCTTATCTTCATATTTTTCCTCAAATTGATTGTGAACGAAGAAGGATTCAGAATTCAAGGTTAAGGAGAAAGCAAGGAAACAAGTAAGTACATAAAAATTTGATTTTCTATATTTAATTAGCAAGCATGTTTAAGATTCTCTTTTGTTACGAAAACTTAGATCTCCCCTAAATTTAAATTAATTTATATGAATATAAATTTTGATAATATACCATAATTTAAAATTGACATGAATTAAAAATTATAATTTAATCAGAGTACCATGCATAGATCTACTTTTTTAAGAATTTCTTAATCATCAAAAATTTTACCTTGATCTAAATAAAACTCATGTAAAATAATATACGATTCTCTAATAGAAATATTTTAGAAAAACAAAAGAAAATATTTAGAACAAAATTTCAAGGATCTAAAATTAGACACATGGGTTAACCTATCTATAAATGGAAATGTATTCTAAATCCAATTAAAATATATATATCTAAATCTTTACACATTATGTTTCTACAAGTTAGAATTTAGAATTAAAAAAAAAAGAAAAAGAAAAAAAAAAAAAAAAATCATTTTTACTGCACCTGCTCAGCCGAGAGCAGGCGCAGGCCCTGCACAGCACCTAGCCCGGGCCTGGCAGGCCCGGGTTGGGTTTTTGTTAAAAAAAAAAAAAAAAAAAAAATTCCTTGAGCGCTGGGCCTGGCAGAGTCCAGGCCCAGTCCAAAAAAAAAAAAAAGAAAAGAAAGAAACTGAGATGGGCCGCACTGGCTCAGGCCCAGTCTCATAAAAAAAAAAAAAGAAAGAAAGAGGGGAAACTGGGCCATCACTGGCCCAGCCCAAAAGAACAAAAAAAAAAGGGGGGAAAACTGGGCCTGGCAATGGGCCAGGCCAGAAACCAGAAAACACAAAAAAAAAAAAAGAAGAAAAACAGAGAATTAAATAAAGCCCAATTCTTTAATCCGACCCAATTACAAAATCAGACCCGTTAAGTTTTGAACAACATTTTTTTAGCTAGATAAAAATTCGAAAAAAAATAAATAAAAATAGTGATAAATATCTAGATAACTCCTACCATCTACAAAAAAAGTTTAGAGTAAATTGCAGCTCATTTGGTGCTAAACCACTGCATTTAAAGATTGAAACCCGCTATTTTAATTTCAGACCCGTTAAGAAAATTATAAGTTTTAAACCATTTAAATCACATAAAAATCAGTAAATAAAATCTGAAAATCACATAAACTTTATACTTCATTATGAAACCTTATTTAAAGATCCAGATTGTTCACATTTAATTTAAAGTACTAAATAAATAGAATATTTCATGTAAAAGTTGATATATGAAAGTTCAATAATTTCTAATTCGAATATATACTAATGTAGATTTCTCCGATTGGTGCTTGGACGCGTGGTAGCCCAGGTGAGTGTTCTTTCACTCACTATATTATGTACATATGTCATCTTGTTTATTTTAGGATATTTATTGTTGCTATTATTGAATGGTTGATCTATTAAACTTATTGTCAAAATCCTAGAACTTAGAAATTTCTCAGAAATATGTAAGATTCCAAATATCAATGTTGCATAATTAGATGTTTGTTTTTCTGAAATCTCTAATTTACTTTTGATTGGAATTTATTGAATACTAAATAGATGTAGAAATTTTTATAATTGTGAAATTGTTAATTATTGAACATTATTCAAAAAAAAAAGTAATTGAAATTATTGGAAATTGCAGAAAAGGAATGTGATACTGAATTCTCTATTATATATTGACTACATCATAGGAGTGATTATATGATATTGGATCATGAGAATATTGAAGGAAAAAAAAAAAGAAAAGAAATCATGTTACTATTGTCACTGGGTAAGACATTGTTATATTGTCACATACGTCATTGTTATTGTTATTGTCATACCCAGCAACTTAGATGACATAATCATTGACAACTTATAACTGGGGATGGGGAAATTGATAAAGGAGACGGTGTTGGTATTTTGGGTGGACTTAGGATATAGGTTGCGCAGCCGAAATACGGTTCCACTGCAGGGTTCCGGGGGATGACTGACATCCCGTATTATTCACATTGTTATCGTTATTGACACATTGTTATTGATATTGATATTGACTACCTAGCGGTAGGACCTGGTTCAGCGCCAGGTGATTGGGCCGTAGTTCCGGGTATGTACGGAACCCACCTAAAACACAAATTTCCGTCTCCAATTATCAATTTCAAACAATTAGACATTGAGAATAAACATACACAGACATATTAATAACTTTACCTCATCTGGATAAATTATAGTTTACAAATGGTTATGTGGTGTATATTACTGTACTTTAACATAATTCTGATATGCTAATTACTAGAAAGAAAACTATGTTAGCTATGCATGTTGTCGTTAGATTTTGCATGTTATTTTTATATTCCTCTCTTTTTATCATTTATTTAGGTCGCTATTGACGACCCTGAGTTGCTTACTCAGGTTCTGATCCAGAGACTCTGCAGGAGCAGGAGTACTTCGAGCACCTTGCTGATCTTCAGTAGACAGATCCTTTTTTTTTTCATATGTGAGAGACTTCTATTGTCGTATTTTCCATGATTTTGTTATGTTGTAATAAGTGAGACATTTGGTGACATTATGTACTTGGTTTCTTCTAGCTGGAATAACAAATAAATCTTGTTTTATTTTGAATCAATGTACTGAGGCTTAACGTATTTGTTTTAAAAATACGTCGCCGGCTCTCGTCACGTACCCTTTATATGAGTATTATGATTACGGGGCGTGACAACCTCACATATAAAATAAATAGAAATAAGAGCTCAAGTGTAGATGAGAGAAAACAGAGATTGGGAACTGAAAAACACTGAAAATTTTTACAAGGATTTTTTAGTTAAACACTTGAAATTTTTTTTGAAAATTTGTTGTGAAAAACTTGTTGTAAAAACCTCCTGTAAAAATACTCTCTAGTCACTCCTATTTATAGGAGAAGCCTAGAAATCAATTCTCATTAAGTCCAGCAATTAAAACATGTTAAAAAACATTAGAATCAAGAAATAGCCTTTGAGAATGAACCTGGACATCTTTGAATAGAAAACTAGCCATTATAAGGCAAAACATGAAAGTTTTGACTACTACCCATCGACAATTATGTTGGGCTGTCGACAGGCCAAGTGGCATGCACATGAGCAGAGTTTATACACATTTTTGAAGGTTAAAATGTTAGAATTTGAAAAAATATATGTTAAAAATTTGTATATTTTTAAGTTACCTTTCTAATGAAATAAAACTTATATGAGTAAGATAATGAGTTTGAAAGATATGATCAAAATATTAAAGGGTGTCAAACTGAAGCTGTGAAAACTGTTTTTAACATATAGGCTAACTTAAAACTAATATTTCATAACCAGAGCTTTTGAATCTAGAAATGACCATATAGTAAGCTATTTTAGCCCTTTAATTTATCTTTGTAATGCAACTTGAATCACATTAAATAGAGATCAGAGAAAATTTTATGACCTAAATAGACAACAATTGTCGACAGGTTGAGCTCACTTGAGCTCTGTAAAATGCTGTCGACAGCTATTAAGTATAGCAGTTGACTGTCCTGCTGCATAATTTGTTTTTAAAACCAAAATTTGAAGATTTAAATATTGTAATTTAAGTAACTATATAGGAAGATATTATAGCCCTTTAAGTTAACTTTGTAATGCAATAAAAATCGCATGAATTAAATGTTGGGTTAGAAAGTTATGATTAAAATACTGAAAGGGCGTCATAGAAAAATTCATACAAAAAATTTATAAGAATTAAACTTTTGATAAAAAAAAAACTAAACTTATTTCTTTGAGATATAAATTATATATATATATAAGGATTGAGTTTAAAGCACAACTAATAGAATCCTTTACAAATCAATATTGTTAAACTCAATTTCTTGAAAACCAAAACACAAAATCATATTTAATAAAACATTTAACCAATATAAGAAACTTGTGTATGTGTGAGCTTGAGCAATCAATTTTACACTATTCTTTACAAAACTTCTAAACACTTATAAATTCTATAAACAATTCTTCATCTCTTGATCATGATCTTCTCCTATATCTTAACGTGATCCAAATACTTGATTCGTCTTGAGCTTGCCTCCTTCTTGGGTGCTAAATGTGTTTTTTGTATTTGAGCTCTTGAATCAACTCGTGTTAGCTTCAAAACATGTCTTCGAGTTTTTTGTTAAAGCAAAATACCAATCTATGTTCTTGATTAAACTTGAAACTTATGTATCATAAGATCATTAATAACTATAACTACATTAGTTAATTATCATAAAAACTAAAGTGCTAGACATTTGGGCCAACAATCTCCCCTTTTTGATGATAACAAAACTCATGGAGTTATATATCATGGAGTAGAGAAGAACCATATAAATGCTCCCCCTTAACTTTAAGATATTCATTAAGACTCCAAAATACAAATAATATGCATAACAATATGAGCAAAATATGCATATATAAACTCTAAATTTCTCTCCCCTTTTTTACCATTCCATCAACAAAGGGGTAAAGAAACCAAAACACATTTTGAATATCAATTGAAATAAAAGTTTGTCTATTGAATATCAATTTTGAAATACAAGTCTAAATACCGATAGTAAATAGAACAATTGATACCAAATGAAAATTTTCCAATTTAAATACTAATAGAAACCCATTGAAACCGACACGATTTGAAATAAATTTTGACATTTATACCAAGTAAAAAATAGAAATGTAGATATCAAATCTAATAATTGATACCATTTGAAAATTTGAACATATTTGCCAAAAACTATTTTCTTTTTTGAAAAAAGAAAGGAATCAAAATAATAACAAGAAATTATTCCCATTTTTTAAATACTACCAAAAATAATACATAAGCTTGCAAAAGATACCAACATACAAATTTGAGCATATACAAACAAAAAAGTAGATAATTGTGCTAAAAAATAGTACACGAAATATACATGAAACATGCACGAAATACTATAGCATGCATAATCATATATATGTGTGGAATTGTTATCGAATTTAGAATATACATATATAAACAATCATGAATGAGTACACAAAATCATATATCAAAAATAATGAGTGTATCTTATAGTTATCATTTGTCAATACTTATAAATAAGCATAAATAAAAGAATTTTTCTAAATAAACATGAACATAGATTCTAATATAAACTAATAAATTTCTTTCCCTTTGAAATAAACATCAAATCAATGCATAAGCTTAGAAATGATGACACTAAATAAAAATAAAATAAGCTTAGCATGAAATCAATTATGCTATAAAAACATGTATGAGCATTGTTAAAAAGTCATGCACAATAAATCATATATATATATATATATATATATATATATATATATATATATATATATATATATATATATATATATATATATATATATATATATATATATA
Organism: Agave tequilana; assembly: GCA_038442645.1. Taxonomy (NCBI): domain Eukaryota; kingdom Viridiplantae; phylum Streptophyta; class Magnoliopsida; order Asparagales; family Asparagaceae; genus Agave; species Agave tequilana. The sequence goes on along the minus strand of JAVJIF010010517.1, from coordinate 86,940 downwards.
TATATATATATATATATGATGCCAATGAAAATTCAATACCACTTGAAATATGAGGCATGCATATATAAATAAATAAGAATAAGTATATGATGATTAAATATCATGAGAATCATGTGTATAACTCACTCACTAACACCAACCTAACATGCATATGTTAAGAAAATAATTAAGTAACATATCTTTGCATGCTCGCCCAACCAACCGCCTACTAGGGTGAAAGTTTTAAAAAATAGTTAGTTAGAAATAGTTGAAAATAATTTGAAAATACTATCAAGTGAAAATTAAAAGAAGTAATTTAAAATAGTTTTGAAAACTAGTTCAAGATTCTTCAAATATGAAACAAATCATATATATCATGAAAAATACTAATTACATAAGAATTGTCACTGTTTATCGAAAATGCACTATCTTACTTATGAATTGTAAGCTCACGAGTAAACAAAATATAGAGTGTGCAAGAATCATGTAAGAATCATATTCATGAAAATAAGATCAATAAGGCTCTAAAAACTCATCAAAACTCTTATGAAATTCTTTTTAAATTTTTGACATATAGAAAACTTGATTTGTAAAGGTATGAAAACACAAATCAAGAATTTTTTTCTCAAACAAGATATATAAATATCAAGATTAGTGAAAGCGATAAACTCAAAACATCAACATTTCCACTAACGAGATATCAAAGAATCACATGTGATAATTCTTCAAGATATATGTAAACTTATTAAACTAAAACATACATATACCTCCAAACTTAAATTGAGTTCACTATAGAGTATATGACATATAAGGTAAGTGACTCAAGGATACTACATGTATATCTCATAGTTTTAATAAAATCTACACATATATGAAGCAAAATCAATGAAAAACATGCTTATAAATGATCATGCATGTAACAAAAAAATGTATCATAAATCGAATATATGTATAAATGAAAAAATCATCAAAATTAGGATATACAAGTACAATCAAATATGAATTAAGTACACAAATGAAATAGAACACGTATAGATGAATATCAAGTGTATCTCAAGAATTGTACTTATATAACACAAGTTTTAACAAGATTTGTATCTAAACATATAAACAAAACATGCAATTCATAATATGCTAAAAACATGAAATGAAAGAGACAGTTACCAAAATTGATTGAACTAATCTCCACTTCTCCAAAATTAGGGGGTCCTCCACCTAAAATCCATCCATGGATTAGTTCATTAAGCTTCGATTGTATCCACTACTAAGGCACCAAGCCTCTCACGTCTTGTGAAAGGCCACATCTACATCAAATATAACCGGTATGAATTTTGGTACCCAAACTTTCTTGGGTCCTCACGGGTTAGTACCATTGTGAACTCAAATATTTTTATTCAATACATTTAATTTATCAAAGCAGAATTTAGCTAAGTGACCTTTGCGGTTACAATGTGAATAATGATACACGTTGGAATACTTTTGAGTATGATGTGTATGTGCATGCCGTGTAGTATGTGCATGAATATATGAAGATTTCTTTTGAAGCAAGAATTTCAAACATTTTATAGTCAAAAGTAAAATGGCTTAAGGTAGAGCCTAAACAATCAATGTTGGTTTTCAGAACAAAAATCTCATTTTCAAGATTTGAGAAAGAAACAACTTGAGCATGAGCTTTTCTTTTGAAGAAGAAATAATTTCTTTTTGAACCAAAATAGTTTTCAAAGAATCTTTTTCCTTTGAAATTAAAACAATTTGGTTTTTCAAAGAATTATTTTCTTTCAAAATGAAATCAAGTTTTAAAAATATGGCATCATTCACTTTTAGAACAATCTCTTTTTCTTTATAAACCAAATCAACTTGATTTTTCAAAGAATCTTTTTCTTTTAAAAAAAAATCTAATTTTGAAGACAAAAAATTATTTTCCTTTGAAGTCACCTCTTTCTCTTTTTAAACAAGATCAAGCTTAGAAGATAAAGATTCATTTTTTATTTAAATTCAAACTCTTATTTTTCAACAATTTATTTTCACAATAAATCCTCACAAAGCATGGCAAATTCTTCATATAACATGTGAGCATAATCATTGGAAACATTAGCACAATCATTAGGATTGAATTATGAGTTTACCTTAAGAGAGTCATTCCTTTTGACTATGAAGAATGCTTGGTTGGAATCATCTTCATTTAGTTCTTCTCCATCTCATTTGGAATGTGGTCTTCAAGAGAGATTAATGTGTTCCACACTACAAAAGCAAAATCACAATTAGCAACCTTAGAAAGATAATAAGTATTTTATTTAGTATAATCTTGACATGTGCAATACCTTCAAAATACTTGTCAGTATCAATACATGATCTTTTATTGGTGGCAAGATAAACATGCAGTCCTAGTGCTTTAAGATATGTACACATTCTAATTTTCATATTTGATATTAAAGGCTTCAAATATAAATGGAGCAAGATAATCCATGAGTGTGTTAACATATGAATGTGTATAGCAAATATAGAGATTAGCAAAACAAGGATCACTTCTCGGTGGCTAAACTGAATGTCAGGAGCACTAGCTCTGATACAAATTGAAATCACCTAGAGGGGGTGAATAGATGATTTGCTAATATATGCGAAAAATAAAAACTTTTCAACAATAATTCTACACAAAGACATTAACACATAAATGAATCTAAACTCACAATAAAGAAATGAAGTCGTATACCTCGTGAAGGGATCTGAACTTCTCCTCGTGATTCTTCTAAAATAAGAGTTGAGATGTGTAATTACTTAGTGTATAGATAGTTCAAACAAATAATCTTGAGAGAAGAATAAAAACAATTTGTATATTTGTGCAATAATAAAAAGGAGTAAGAGTTAGAGAGGTCAAATACAGGCCAATCATAAAGAGAGAGGATTGTTATCGAGGTTCAAGCCACTTACTCTACATCCCGGCCTTCACTGCCATGAAAGATTCCACTATAATTGCTCTTGATTATAATTGAACTTGATCTCATAAGATCACTCGGCGCCGCAACACGTACAAGTTTCTTTACTTGTTCCCACAAAAATATAAACACACGAGCTTACGAGCTCGATCGAGGCTGCAACCTCCAACAACTCAATTATAAAGAATGAACACTGGTGATCAATACTCGATCACAAATAAAACTCTCTAACAACCTCGCTTATAGAATAAATAGAAATGAGAGCTCAAGTATTGGTAAGAGAAAATAGAGATTGAAAATTGAAAAGTAATAAAAAGTTTTACAAGGATTTTTGAATTGAACACTTGAAAATCTTTTTGAAAATTTGTTGTGAAAAACTTGTTGTAAAAACTTATTGTAAAAACATTCTCTAGTCACTCCTATTTATAGGAGAAGTCTAGAGATCAATTCTTAGTTAATTCCAGCAATTAAAAAATTTTAGAATTTATTAGAATCAAGAAATAGCAGTTGTGAATGAACTTGGATATTTTTGAATAGAAAACTAGCTGTTATAAGGCAAAACAGGTAAGTTTTGACTACTACCTTTCGAAAACTATGTTGGGCTATCGACGTGCTAAGTGGCCTGCATATAAGCAAACTTCATACACATTTTTGATGGTTAAAATATTAAAATTTGAAAAAAAAGAGAAGAATTTAAAGATTTCTAAGTTATCTTTCTAATGAAATAAGAATTATATGAATCAGATATTGGGCTTGAAAGATATGATCAAAATACTAAAAGGTATCAAACTGAAACTGTGAAAACTGTTTTCAGCATATAAGCTAAATTAAAACTAATATTTCTTAACCAACACTTTTGAATCTAGAAATGACCATATAAGAAGATATGCAGCCCTTTAAGTTAGCTTTGTAATACAACTTGAATCACATCAAATAGAGATTGGAGTAAAAGTTATAACCAAAATAGACAACAGTTGTCGAGAAACCGAGCTTACTTGAGCTCTGTCAAATGCTGTCGACGGCTATGAAGTAGCTGTCGACTGTCCTGCTGCACAGTTAATTTTTAAAACTAAAATTTGAAGATCTAAATCTTATAATTTACAAATGACTATATAGGAAGATATTGTAGCATTTTAAGTTAACTTTGTGATGCAATAAAAATCATATAAATCAAATATTGGATTAGAAAGTTATGATTAAAATACTAAAAGAGTATCATATAAAAAATTATAAAAACTTTTTATAAGAAATAAACGTTTAATAAAACAAAACTAAACTCATTTCTTTGAGATATAAATTATATAAATACAAGATTGAGTTTAAAATACAACTAATAGAATCTTTTACAAATCAATATTGTTAAACTAAATTTATTGAAAACCAAAACACAAAATCATATTTAATAAAAACATTTAACCAATATAAAAAACTTGTATGTGTGTGCGAGCTTAAGCAATCAATTCTATACTATTCTTTACAAAACTTTTAAACACTTATAAATTTTAAAAACAAGTCTTCATCTCTTGATCTTGATCTTCTACTATATCTTAACTTGATGCAAATACTTGATTCATCTTGAACTTGACTCTGCCTTGAGTGCTAAATGTGTCTTTTATGCTTGAGCTCTTGAATTAACCCGTGTTAGTTTCAAAATTCGACTTTGAGTCTTTTGTTAAAGCTAAACACCAATCTATGATCTTGATTGAACCTAAAACTTTTGTATCATGATCGTACACATATTTTACATTCTTTTCATTACACTCCTACATTTATCATGTAATAAATCTGCTAATTTTCTTGTCTTAAATATCTATTTTGCAGAAGATAATAATGAAGAGAAAGAGGATTAAACAAATAAATACCAGTTAAAATCAGATTTAACTAGATATATTTGGTTAGCTGAGAATGATCCTAGATCTAGTCAGTTAAAAATCAGATTTTGGTGAATCAATTCGATTAACTTTAAGATCTATGAGGATTCACCACATCTAGAACAAATCAAGGATTGGGGTAAATATTTAGCTGAAGATCAGAGCAAATCATAAAGATAACACCAAATGAAAAATGAATCCAAATTCTAAAGGGATAAATGGATAGAGAGAAGATCAACGGATGAGATGAAGCAATTTTGATTCAGATTGGATATATTTTAGTATTTGAATCATAACTTTTGCTACCAAATCTCAAATCTTATGATACAAGATGATCCAAAAAGAAGAGTTAACGTGCTACAACTGTTACGTTGATTATTATTTTTAATTCTGTTATTTTATAAGTTATATTCAGCAAGCAACACGCAAACAAGATACAGATTAGAACTAAATATCCACATCAAATCAAGTTTGGAGATAAGGGGAGAGTTCAAATTCAGAAATAGCCAGCTTCCTCTACTCCTCTACCCTCTGCATTTCTCCTATAAATACCTACAATCTCAAAGGCAAATGGAACGATCAATCAGAAATAGATTCTTAGGCAAGTTTTTCATTCTTTTTAGTAGTAGGTTTTTTATTTTTCTTTTATGTAATTTTTACTTTTTTTTATGTAACTGAGAGGAGAGACGAGTTTCATAGAGTAATGAGAGGAAGCTTGCACTGAGGGTCACACCGGTGTAAGTAAGTCTTTTCTTTCATTGTTATTTGAATCGAATCGAAGTTTCTTTTTCTTCTTTACTCTTATTTTCATTTACTCTCCTCTGATGTTTTGCAATCCAAGTAAATCTGATAGCCTTGAGACTGCTTCGCCATTGCAAGTACCCTTGATGGCCCATGGTGATGAACAACCATTCTTTGTTAGTTTAACTTACCCTTTTATTCATAGTGTAGATCGGGAATGGAGAAGATCCTACACGCCAAGCTTGATCGCCTTCAAAGACTAGGTAAGTCGTAGATACGGATTCAAGGTATATGAGCACTGAAGAGGTAAGTAATTTTTAGTTTCTTTTCTTTTAAATTTTAGTTTAGATCACCAACACCACAATCTCCCAACTCTTTTGTCACTCTTTTTAATTTTTTGTATAAATATATTTTTCATTTTCTCCACCTTCTTAACCTGCCACTTTCTTCTTAACTTAACTTTAACCTATTTTCTTTTTCTTTTAAAGAACTAAAAGAAGATCTTTAACTATTGATTGTAAATTAAAAGAGAACTTGCTAAAAAGGCTTCCATCACTAGTCTCTCCTTATGAATCATGACCCGCATAGCCACTTACTATAGCGGTAGATTGAGTACTTGCACTACTGTTATATAAAAGATCACCTAGAAGGGGGGTGAATAGGTGATTATGCTAATCTAGTGAACTCAATGCGGAATTTAAAAACTTAATGCAATACACTCAAGTGCAATCAACAAATGATGCACACACAACCAAGCCAAGCAATTATGAATGCAATATATGAATATTTGCAAGGCACAAAGTAAAGAGAGAGATAGAGAGAGAGTCAATGGATCAAGCGCAAACAACAAGATCTGTTTCGAGGTTCGAGCACCCAGCTCTACATCCCCGCCTTCGACACACGAAGGATTTCAAATCCACTAGCTAGTCCACCTAGGACTCTCACAAGGAGTACCCAACTCCTCTCTTTACAACCACAACCTCCTCCTTGAGGCAAGCTCCAATCTAACAAAATAATCACCTCACAACCTAAGAGATTAGCACAAAGCAAACACAAGGATCACCTCACAACTTGAGGGATACAACCCAAGGCACAAAGCCAAACAAGGATTGGGTTTTTAACTTGGTGGTCAAAACAACAACCACAAACAATTTCTTTCTCCCACACAAAAATCCTATAGAAGAGATAGTAAATTTTAGCTCAAGTGTGGAGAAAACCAATGGGATGGAAATCAAAAATCACAAAGAAAATCCTTGGGAAAAACTGAAACCAAGATATAGAAGATGAATCAAAACTCTTTTTCCCAAAAACCCTTTTCTTTGAATTTCCAAACCCTAGCAAAAACACCAAATAGATTGTTCAATTTGAATCCAAAAACTTCTTTTAATTGCTGTGAAAACACCAGAGAGTAAGGAAAAATTCGCACAAAAAATCTTAGAGAAAAACTCTTGTCAAAGGGGTATTTATATAGGCAAATCTGGAAACTAGCCGTTGGCAGCAGTTTTTGCCAAAATAACCCTGCCGGTCGACCGGCCGGTCGACCGTCCAACGGTCGAATTCTGCCCGTTGGCAGCTACCGGTCGACCGCCCCGGTCGACCCAAACAAACAGAGAGCTCTGCTCTCTGACCCGGTCGACTCGGACGGTCGACCGTCCCAAGTCTGCCAAACGTGCACAAATCTGTGCACGTTGGTCGACCGACCCGGTCGACCGACTTCAGCCAAGTCGACTTGGTCAGAAGACTAGTCGACTGGTTGAAGCCTGGAACAGAAAACTGGGTTAAAAACATGTTTAAAAATTCTTTTATCTTTTCTAAAAATCACCAAAAATAGTTTTATCATTTTGCATTGATATATAAACATGTGGTAAAAAGTTTAGCTCAAATATCAATCAATATGAACTATTTTTGTGTCTTATCATTTTTACCAAAAACCAAAAACTGTATTTTCTAAAACTTGGATTTTGAATAGAAAATACGTTTTGTCCAAACTCTTCCAAATACAAAAACATGATATTTAAACACTTTGAAGAATGATGCATATGGATAGAAATCCAATATACATGAAACAAATACATATCATAGTTTTTTTCCTTAATTCCAAAAAATGTTTTGTCAAAAATACCGAAACATAAAACACATGAATAAGTAAGTCAAAACTAAGTTTGTCTAGGAAATTAAAGCATGCATGTATATAGAACAAATCATATATACATTAAACCATGTAAACTTGTTTTGATCTATCCATTCATGAAAACCAAGATCGGTTAAACTTAAAACCGAAAAATCAAAAACAAATATTCAAAACATGAAACGTGTGTGTTGTGAACTTGAGCATTATCATACTATTCTAATCTTTACAATTTTGGATCTAAACACAAAACTAAACTAAGGCACCGATGTCTACTTGTAGAGCGCAATCTCCAAGCCGACTCGTTCCAAAACTCCTTGATCCATCGAGCAAGTGCTATATGTGATCTTTGACGCTCGGGCTCTTGAATCAACATGTGAAAGATGTGTGGAAGCTTTCACCAATTAATAACTTGATTAATGATCTGAAACTAAATAACACAAGATTATTAGTACACATAACTACATGAGTTAATCATCATCAAAACTAGAGTGGAAGGCCTTTGGGCCAACAATCTCCCCTTTTTTGATGATGACAAAACTCATGGAGTTATATATGCATGGATTAAAGTTAAGCTTCAAAGAAGCTCCCCCTTAACTCATGCATAAACAAATAAACAACAAATAATATGCAATGAATATCAGACATGAAACATGAAACATGCATATCTATGCATAAACAATAAAGGGTTCTAGATACCAATGAAATGTTCAAAAATAAAACATGCTCTAGATACCAATTCCAATGAAATGTTTAAAACAAAACACCAATTCCAATGAAATGTTTAAAACAAAACACCAATTCCAATGAAATGTTTAAAACAAAACATGCTCTAGATACCAATTACACTCTAGATACCAATTACAAAACATCCAATTACAAAACATGCTTTAGATACCAATTAAAATTAAACTAAATTAAACTTAATATATGCCAAACAAAAAACTAAATTAAACTTAATATATGCCAAACAAAAACATGCATATATAAACCCAAATTCTTCTCCCCCTTTTTGTCAATCATCAAAAAAAGGGGTAAAAACCAAAACAAAACAAAATCTTTTTTCTTTTTAATACAAGGAATCAATCTTCAATAAGGGGTAAAAGCAAAACCAAATCAATTGAAAAATCAATAAAAATTTCTCCCCCTTTTTGTTCGAAACAATGAAAAAAAATATTTTCCCTTTTTGTCAAAAACAAAGTCAATTAGAGGTGACAATCAATTAAGGTACCAATTGAAAATATGTCAAAGAATAGCATCTTGATACCAATTGAAAGGAAACAAAAAAAAAATATTGATACCAATTTTAAGCAAAAACACATGAAACATCTTGATATCAATTGAAATTAAATATAATAAATTTTGAATGTCTAAATAAAATTTTGATACCAATTGTAAATAATTTTCATATTAAACATATGATACCAATTTGAAATTTTCAATCATAAAGTAAGGGAGTGGGAAACAAATACCAATTGAAAAATCACCAATTGAAAGACAAAATCAAATTTTCTCCCCCTTTATGAAATACCAACTAAAGTAATGCTTAGGCTTGATACCAATTTAAAAGTAATCAATTGAAACAAAATTGAAGCTCAAGCACTAGCATAAACAAGTTTTTGTGCTTAAAGATATAGGGATATAATAAGCACAAATAAAACATATATATGTATGAAAAATAGATACCAATAGAAATTGATATTCTTGGAATGAAGCATACATACATACAAACACATATGAGTATACAAGAAATGTCAAGATTGATACCAATTGAAAGAATTCAATGATACTAATTAAAATAACAGTAAGATCAAATGTATATCTCATATAACTACCTCCCAATCATGGTTCAAGTTTTAAATGATTTTCATGTTAAAGCATACAAGAACATGATCTCCCATCCATCCTCCCATAGAAGGTAGGGGTTTTCAAAATAGATTTGAAAATGTAGTATGTTTGAAAATCTCTATCATAGTGAAGAATACGAACTAGTTATAGGAAAAACTTTTAGAACTAGTACGAAATCCTTCAAGTAAGGAATAAAACAAAATTGTTTTTCATGAAACACATGTAAATCACATGATCACTAAACACTCAAAATTCATAAAGTCCATTCAAATTCTCATGAAAACAAATCATGAGCAAACTGATAAAGTGAGTGTACAAGTATAATGTGACACATATCGACATGAACATATTCAATTAAGCTCATATGAAATTCCTTGAAAACATGAAATTCATCTAAGATGTGAAATCACCAATTGAAATCATCTTAAAAACATGAAATTCATTATAAATGTGAAATCACTTAGCAAACATGAAATTCATCTAAACGATTTAAACTTCAAGGCATATGTGTGTCATGTACAAACTAAAGTATACATACATATCCTAAACACAATGAGTCCACAAGAGTATATGCATGAAGGCACGTGGCTCAAGGATGTACATGTATAATCAATAGTTTGGACAAGATACACATATACATGAAGTTAAACAAATAAACACGAAATCAAGAAAAACTAAATTTTCACCAAAATTAATTTCATTTCAAGGTATATGTATGAATTGTCAACACAATAAGTATACATATATATCCCTAAACACAATTGAGTCCATATATATAGATTTGCATGAAAAACAAATGACTCAAAGGGTATACATGTATATCTTAAGGTTTGGCAAAATAAACATATACATGAAATGAAAACTCATACACATAAAACAAATCCAAAAATAGGAATACAAGTTTAAAATGCATGAATCATCAAAACTAGGCTATACTAACACATTTAATGGGTACAAATTAGCATCCAAGCACAAACATATATAAAGATTTATTTGTGTCCCACTACATGTGCAAGTATAAATTCTAGTCTTAATGAAAACTAACATCTAAACAAGTAATCAAATCATTAAGCATAAAACGGGAATCATAACTCAACATGATAAACATAATAATCAAAACATGAATTATTAAAACAAAAAGTCATAGTCAACCATATGATTTGCATGACAAAGACATGTGCATTAAACCTATGATAAACATGATAGCTAAAACATAAAGAGAACACAAAATATGGGTCCATACTAAACATGGGTGTCTCAACAACTAATCATGTAAAGCATAAGTTTAATAAATATGGCGAATATCATACTAATCATGAAATAATAAAACAAAATGAAAATCATAAACATCATAAACATCCAAATGGTCATAATGCATATGTATGTGCATTAGAACTAGGGCATACATGTTTGCTTAAATAAGGTGAGAACACTAAATATAGATCTATATAAGACATGGGTGCTCAAGTAACTAAACATGTATAACACTATTCTAATGAGCATGGCATAAGCATAATGAACAACAAACCATGGCATGCTATAAATAGATGAACATGAAAAGCATGCAAATAAAAATGGGAGTTAGAGAATGATACCAAAACCGATGAAGGTGCATCTCTAATTCTCCAAACCACGGTGGTCCTCCCACCAAATCTCCTTGAGAGTGAAGCATCCAAATGGTTCTCTTTTAAGCTTAGAACGCATCCACCTCAAGGCACCAATACTCTCACGTGATGCGAGAGCTCCCACCTACATCAAAAAACATAGAGGTGGTCTTTGGTACCCATTTCTTTGTGGGTCCATAGGGGTTAGTTTCTTTTCTTACCCAAACAAAATTAGTTGCTAAATTTTCATGATAAACACGATCATAACAAAATCTAGCAAGGTGGCCTTTTCGACCACAATGTGTACATGTGTACACATGAGCATACATGTTATGGTTGTGTCCGTGAAAAGCATGTGTATGTCGTGTAGAGAGTGCATGCAAAGATGGACCTTGTTTCTTGCGAACCAAGGTTTCCAAACGTGAATGATTCAATGTGCATTGGCTCAAAGTGGAGCCCAAACATTCAACACTCATCTTCAAAACATTTATATCATTTTCAATGGTGGAAGATAAAGTGGAGCATGCAATAGGTGTGCAAGAAGAAGAAGAAGCTATACTAGCATGGCACACATGAATATCAATCTCATTTTGCGAAGATTCATTTTTCTTTAAAACTAAATCCAATTCTTTTGTAATTGAATCAATTTTGTTTTTCAAAACAAGATTATCTTTTAAAACAAAATCCAATTTAGAAGATAAAACCTCATTGTTTTTCACAACATCATTACAATCATTTTTGTTTTTCAAAATCTCAATTTCGTCAAGGGCAAGGTCTAGTTGAGATCTTAGTGAGTCACGTTCACTAGTGATCTCTTCCTTTTCTAGCAAAACCAATTCAAAATTAGAACACAAATCCTTTAGTTCATTTTTCAAAACAAGGTTGTCCTCTTTCAAAAGATTGTGTTTTTCCAATAAATTTTCAAGCTTTTGAGCAAGTTCCAAATTTAAAGTTTGAACTTCAAAACAACCATGGCAATAGGAACTAGAGCTATTATCTAATTGAGAATCCGATTGTACCTCAAGGGAGTTATTCCCTTGGACCATGAGGCAACGCTCTTTGGACTTTTCTCTCTTAGATCTCCTCATCTTGTTGATAATCCTTGGAAGCTCGGGAGACGTCAATAAGCTCCAAACTGCAAAAGCCGAGTCATAATGATTAAACACCGGTAAAAGATGTTCACTAAGAGATGCTCTAAGTGTTCTAAGTGCTAATGCATTTGCCTTCTTATGCTTGCTACTATTGGGAAATGATTCCATAGTGGAGGCTTGATAAACCAGATGTCCTAGTCTTTTCAAATAGCTACTCATATTGGCCTTCCAAACATCAAGTCTAATATGGTCAAACATAGGAGGGCTATCCATGAGAGCAAACTAAATGAGTGCAAATGAACAATGTAAATGAAGATTAGCAAACCAAGATCTCACTCCTAGGTGGTTAAACCTAAATATCAGGAGCGCTAGCTCTGATACCAATTGAAAGATCACCTAGAGGGGGGGTGAATAGGTGATTATGCTAATCTAGTGAACTCAATGCGGAATTTAAAAACTTAATGCAATACACTCAAGTGTAATCAACAAATGATGCGCACACAACCAAGCCAAGCAATTATGAATGCAATATATGAATATTTGCAAGGCACAAAGTAAAGAGAGAGATAGAGAGAGAGTCAATGGATCAAGCGCAAACAACAAGATATGTTTCGAGGTTCGAGCACCCAGCTCTACATCCCCGCCTTCGACACACGAAGGATTTCAAATCCACTAGCTAGTCCACCTAGGACTCTCACAAGGAGTACCCAACTCCTCTCTTTACAACCACAACCTCCTCCTTGAGGCAAGCTCCAATCCAACAAAATAATCACCTTACAATCTGAGGGATTAGCACAAAGTAAACACAAGAATCACCTCACAACTTGAGGGATACAACCAAAGGCACAAAGCCAAACAAGGATTTGATTTTAACTTGGTGGTCAAAACAACAACCAAAACAATTTCTTTCTCCCACACAAAAATCCTATAGAAGCGATAGTAGATTTTAGCTAAAGTGTGGAGAAAACCAATGGGATGGAAATCAAAAATCACAAAGAAAATCCTTAGGAAAAACTGAAACCAAGATATAGAAGATGAATCAAAACTCTTTTTCCCAAAAACCCTTTTCTTTGAATTTCCAAACCCTAGCAAAAACACCAAATAGATTGTTCAATTTGAATCCAAAAACTTCTTTTAATTGCTGTGAAAACACCAGAGAGTAAGAAAAAATTCGCACAAAAAATCTTAGAGAAAAACTCTTGCCAAAGGGGTATTTATAGGCAAATCTGGAAACTAGCCGTTGGCAGCAGTTTTTGCCAAAATAACCCTGCCGGTCGACCGGCCGGTCGACCGTCCAACGGTCAAATTCTGCCCGTTGGCAGCTACCGGTCGACCGCCCCAGTCGACCCAAACAAACAGAGAGCTCTGCTCTCTGACCCGGTCGACCCGGACGGTCGACCGTCCCAAGTCTGCCAAACGTGCACAAATCTGTGCACGTCGGTCGACCGACCCGGTCGATCGACTTCAGCCAAGTCGACTTGGTCAGAAGACTAGTCGACTGGTTGAAGCCTGGAACAAAAAACTGGGTTAAAAACATGTTTAAAAATTCTTTTATCTTTTCTAAAAATCACAAAAATAGTTTTATCATTTTGCATTGATATAAAAACATGTGGTAAAAAGTTTAGCTCAAATATCAATCAATATGAACTATTTTTGTGTCTTATCATTTTTACCAAAAACCAAAAACTGTATTTTCTAAAACTTGGATTTTGAATAGAAAATACGTTTGTCCAAAACTCTTCCAAATACAAAAACATGATATTTAAACACTTTGAAGCATGATGCATATGGATAGAAATCCAATATACATGAAACAAATACATATCATAGTTTTTGTCTTTAATTCCAAAAAATGTTTTGTCAAAAATACCGAAACATAAAACACATGAATAAGTAAGTCAAAACTAAGTTTGTCTAGGAAATTAAAGCATGCATGTATATAGAACAAATCATATATACATTAAACCATGTAAACTTATTTTGATCTATCCATTCATGAAAACCAAGATCGGTTAAACCTAAAATCGAAAAACCAAAAACCAATATTCAAAACATGAAACGTGTGTGTTGTGAACTTGAGCATTATCATACTATTCTAATCTTTACAATTTTGGATCTAAACACAAAACTAAACTAAGGTACCGATGTCTACTTGTAGAGCGCAATCATCAAGCCAACTCGATCCAAAAGTCCTTGATCCATCGAGCAAGTGCTATATGTGATCTTTGACGCTCGGGCTCTTGAATCAACATGTGAAAGATGTGTGGAAGCTTTCACCAACTAATAACTTGATTAATGATCTGAAACTAAATAACACAAGATTATTAGTACACATAACTACATGAGTTAATCATCATCAAAACTAGAGTGGAAGGCCTTTGGGCCAACATTATAAAGTTCTGAAATTTTGTATTCTTGTATGCAGGTAAAACCTCAATCAAATTTTACCCCCGTTGCCGAGGTGTGATGGAAGTAATTCTCTTTCTAAGTTTACAATTTTGCTTAATCTTCTTTTTATTCTTGATGTACAGGTTTAACAACAAGAAAATTTTTGTAGCAGTGGACATGTAAGTGGCCCTGGACTCTGTTCAAGAGAGTAGAGCCCAGAAGCCCTCCGATTTGCTACATTCCAGTGGCAATCTGAATGAACTACTAACCTGTATTTTTGCAGGTTGGCTGAATTGCAAAGCTAAATTCTGCAGCTATTTATTTTCTTGATTAATTCACTTTATATACTTTCTAACCTCAATAGTAAACTGATGTTTGTTAAATGCTAAAAAAGGTTTAGACTTTGCATTTAGACACGTGTCTAATTCGTTTACATTTTATATTACTGTTGAAGAGTGCTGGAGCAAAAGGTACATATGCATAATATATAGTTTAGGAAATATTCTTGAGTGATTTTTTCCTTGTTGAATGTTACTTTTCTATATCCTGCACACTTTGCACAATCAATCTTAAGGGCTTGTCCTATAAACAAGATAAGGTGGGGAAGTCATTGCCCTCCCTTAGCCCACAAATAATCTCTTCACCACTAATCCAAGCCTAACTAAAACTGAGTGGACCGCTGGCCTTAGGGACTGTTGGCCCAAAGGGTTTCCACTCTAGTTTTGATGATGATTAACTCATGTAGTTATGTGTACTAATAATCTTGTGTTTTTAGTTTCAGATCATTAATCAAGTTATTAGTTGGTGATTAGCTTCAACAAGATGATTGAAAGCTTTCACAAGTTGATTCAAGAGCCCGAGCATCAAAGATCATATATAGCACTTGCTCGGTGGATCAAGGAGTTTTGGATCGAGTCGGCTTGGAGATTGTGCTCTACAAGAAGACTTCGGTACCATAGTTTAGTTTGTGTTTAGATCCAAAATTGTAAAGATTAGAATAGTATGATAATGCTCAAGTTCACAACACACACGTTTCATGTTTTGAATATTAGTTTTTGGTTTTTCGGTTTTAGGTTTAACCGACTTGATTTTCATGAATAGATAGATCAAAACAAGTTTACATGGTTTAATGCATATATTATTTGTTCTATATACATGCATGCTTTAATTTCCTAGACAAACTTAGTTTTGACTTACTTATTCATGTGTTTTATGTTTTGGTATTTTTGACAAAAACAGGGATATATATTTGTTTCATGTATATTGGACTTCTATCCATATGCATCATGCTTCAAAATGTTTAAATATCATGTTTTTGTATTTGGAAGGGTTTTGGACAAAATGTATTTTCTATTCAAAATCCAAGTTTTTAGAAAATACAGTTTTCAGTTTTTGGTAAAAATGATAAGACACAAAAATAGTTCATATTGATTGATATTTGAGCTAAACTTTTTACCACATGCTTATATATCAATGCAAAATGATAAAACTATTTTTGGTTATTTTTAGAAATGATAAAAGATTTTTAAACATGTTTAAACTCTGTTTTTCTGTTCCAGGCTTCACCAGTCGACTAGTCTTCTGACCAAGTCGACTTGGCTGAAGTCGGTCGACCGGGTCGGTCGACCGACGTGCACAGATTTGTGCACGTTTGGCAGACTTGGGACGGTCGACCGTCCGGGTCGACCGGGTCTGAGAGCAGAGCTCTCTGTTTGTTTGGGTCGACCGGGGCGGTCGACTGGTAGCTGCCAACGGGCAAAAATTAACCGTTGGACGGTCGACCGTCCGGTCGACCGGCAGGGTTATTTTGGCAAAATCTGCTGCCAACGGCTAGTTTCCAGATTTGCCTATAAATACCCCTTTGGCAAGAGTTTTTCTCTAAGATTTTTTGTGCGAATTTTTCCTTACTCTCTGGTGTTTTCACAGCAATTAAAAGAGGTTTTTGGATTCAAATTGAACAATCTTTTTGGTGTTTTTATTAGGGTTTGAAAAACCAAAGAAAAGGGATTTTGGGAAAAGCTTTTGTTTGAACTTCACTATCTTCATTTCTATTTTTTTCCAAAGATTTTCTTTGAGTTGCTGGTTTCAAATCCCTTGGTTTTCTCCACACTTGAGCAAAAATCTACTATCTTTTCTATAGGATCTTTGTGTGTGAGAAAGAGATTGTTTGTGATTGTTGTTTAGACCACCAAGTTAAAAACCCAATCTTTGTTTGGCTTTGTGCCTTGGGTTGTATCTCTCAAGTTGTGAGGTGATCCTTGTGTTTGCTTTGTGCTAATCCCTCGGATTGTTTGTTGGATTGGAGCTTGCCTCAAGGAGGAGGTTGTTGTTGTAAAGAGAGGAGTCGGGTACTCCTTGTGAGAGTCCTAGGTAGACTAGCTAGTGGATTGGAAATCCTTCGTGTGTTGAAGGCGGGGATGTAGAGCTGGGTGCTCGAACCTCGAAACACATCTTGTTGTTTGCGCTTGATCCATTGACTCTCTCTATCTCTCTCTTTACTTTGTGCCTTGCAAATATTCATATTGTGCATTCATAATTGCTTGGCTTGGTTGTGTGTGCATCATTTGTTGATTGCACTTGAGTGTATTGCATTTAGTTTTTAAATTCCGTATTGAGTTAACTATATTAGCATAATCACCTATTCACCCCTCTCTAGGTGATCTTTCAATTGGTATCAGAGCTAGTGCTCCTGATATTTAGGTTTAACCACCTAGGAGTGAGATCTTGGTTTGCTAATCTTCATTTGCATCTTCATTTGCACTCATCTAGTTTTGCACTCATGGATAGCCCTCCCATGTTTGACCATATTAGACTTGATGTTTGGAAGGCCAATATGAGTAGCCATTTGAAAAGACTAGGACATCTAGTTTATCAAGCCTCCACTATGGAATCATTCCCCAATAGTAGCAAGCATAAGATGGCAAATACATTAGCACTTAGAACACTTAGAGCATCTCTTAGTGAACATCTTTTACCGGTGTTTGACCGATATGACTCTGCTTTTGCAGTTTGGAGCTTATTGACGTCTCCCGAGCTTCCAAGGATTATCAACAAGATGAGGAGATCTAAGAGAGAAAAGTCCGAAGAGCATTGCTTCATGGTCCAAGGGAAAAACTCCCTTGAGGTACAATCGGACACTCAATTAGTTGATAGCTCTAGTTCCTATTGCCATGGTTGTTTTGAAGTTCAAACTTTAAATTTGGAACTTGCTCATAAGCTTGAAAATTTATTGGAAAAACACAATCTTTTGAAAGAGGACAACCTTGTTTTGAAAAATGAATTAAAGGATTTGTGTTCTAATTTTGAATTGATTTTGCAAGAAAGGAAGAGATCACTAGTGAACGTGACTCACTAAGATCTCAACTAGACCTTGCCCTTGACGAAATTGAGATTTTGAAAAACAAAAATGATTGTAATGATGTTGTGAAAAACAATGAGGTTTTATCTTCTAAATTGGATTTGTTTTAAAAGATAACCTTGTTTTGAAAAACAAAATTGATTCAATTACAAAAGAATTGGATTTAGTTTTAAAGAAAAATGAATCTTCGCAAAATGAGATTGATATTCATGTGTGCCATGCTAGTATAGCTTCTTCTTCTTCTTGCACACCTATTGCATGCTCCACTTTATCTTCCACCATTGAAAATGATATAAATGTTTTGAAGATGAGTGTTGAATGTTTGGGCTCCACTTTGAGCCAATGCACATTGAATCATTCACGTTTAGAAACCTTGGTTCGCAAGAAACAAGGTCCATCTTTGCATGCACTCTCTACACGGCATACACATGCTTTTCACGGACACAACCATAACATGTATGCTCATGTGTACACATGTACACATTGTGGTCGAAAAGGCCACCTTGCTAGATTTTGTTATGATCGTGTTTATCATGAAAATTTAGCAACTAATTTTGTTTGGGTAAGAAAAGAAACTAACCCCTATGGACCCAAAAGAAAATGGGTACCAAAGACCACCTCTATGCTTTTTGATGTAGGTTGGAGCTCTCGCATCACGTGAGAGTATTGGTGCCTTGAGGTGGATGCATTCTAAGCTTAAAAGAGAACCATTTGGATGATTCACTCTCAAGGGGATTTGGTGGGAGGACCACCGTGGTTTGGAGAACTAGAGATGCACCTTCATCGGTTTTGGTATCATTCTCTAACTCCCATTTTTATTTGCATGCTTTTCATGTTCATCTATTTATAGCATGCCATGATTTATTGTTCATTATGCTTATGCCATGCTCATTAGAATAGTGTTATACATGTTTAGTTACTTGAGCACCCATGTCTTATATGGATCTATATTTAGTGTTCTCACCTTGTTTAAACTAACATGTATGCCCTAGATCTAATGCACATGCATATGCCTTATGACCATTTGGATGTTTATGATGTTTATGATTTTTGTTCTTGTTGAACCATGTTTCATTGTTTATGATTAGTATGATGTTTGCCATGTTTATTAGACTTATGCTTTACATGATTAGTTGTTGAGACACCCATGTTTAGTATGGACCCTTATTTTGTGTTCTCTTTATGTTTTAGCTATCATGTTTATCATAAATCTAATGCACATGTCTTTGTCATGCTAATCATATGGTTGACTATGACTTTTTGTTTTAATGATTCATATTTTGATAAATAACTTGTGTTGTAATAATTTAACAACGGTGATGTGTTGTATGATTTCTAATTTTGCCACATGTTTTGATGTTTATAGGCTATTTTGTATTTCTTGATTCTAATAGCATATGGATGTTCTTCATGATCATTTTTATGTCTTTCATGTTGATTTATATACCGTTTTGTGCTTAATGATTTGATTACTTGTTTAGATGTTAGTTTTCATTAAGACTAGAATTTATACTTGCACATGTAGTGGGACACAAATAAATCTTTATATATGTTTGTGCTTAGATGCTTATTTGTACCCATTAAATGTGTTAGTATAGCCTAGTTTTGATGATTCATGCATTTTAAACTTGTATTCCTATTTTTGGATTTGTTTTATGTGTATGAGTTTTCATTTCATGTATATGGTTACTTTGCAAACCTTAAGATATACATGTATACCCTTTGAGTCATTTCCCTTTCATGCAAATCTACATATATGGACTCATTGTGTTTAGGATATGTATGTATACTTTAGTTTGTACATGACATACATATGCCTTGAAGTTTAAATCATTTGGATGAATTTCATGTTTACTAAGTGATTTCACATTTATAATGAATCTCTTGTTTTTAAGATGATTTCAATTGGTGATTTCACATCTTAGATGAATTTCATGTTTTCAAGGAATTACATATGAGCTTAATTGAATATTTCATGTCGATATGTGTCACATTATACTTGTACACTCACTTTATTAGTTTACTCATGATTTGTTTTCATGAGAATTTGAATGGACTTTATGGATTTTGAGTATTTTGTGATCATGTGATTTACATGTGTTTCATGAAAAATAATTTTGTTTTATTCCTTGTTTGAAGGATTTCGTACTAGTTCTAAAAGTTTTTCTTATAACTAGTTCGTATTCTTCACTATGGTAGAGATTTTCAAACATACCACATTTTCAAATCTATTTTTGAAAACCCCTACCTTCTATGGGAGGATGGATGGGAGATCATGTTCATGTACGCCTTATATTAAAAATCATTTAAAACTTGAACCATGATTGGGAGGTATAGTAATATGAAGTATATATTTGATCTTATTGTTATTTCAATTGGTATCATTGAATTCTTTCAATTGGTATCAATCTTGACATTTCTTGTATACTGATATATATTTTGTATGTATGTATGCTTTCATTCCAAGAATATCAATTTCTATTGGTATCTATCTTTCATACATATATATGTTTTATTTGTGCTTATTATATCCCTATATTTTTAAACACAAAAACTTGTTTATGCTAGTGCTTGAGCTTCAATTTTGTTTCAATTGATTATTTTTATATTGGTATCAAGCCTTTGCATCATTTTAGTTGGTATTTCATAAAGGGGGAGAAAATTTGATTTTGTCTTTCAATTGGTGATTTTTCAATTGGTATTTGATTCCCACTCCCTTACTTTATGATTGAAAATTTCAAATTAGTATCATATGTTCAAAATGAAGATTATTTACAATTGGTATCAAAACATTTGTGTTTAGACATTCAAAATTTATTATGTTTCCTTTCAATTGGTATCAAAATGCTATTCTTTAACATATTTTCAATTGGTACCTTAATTGATTGTCACCTCTAATTGGTTTTGTTTTAGACAAAAAGAAGGGAAAATATTATTTTTTATTGATTCTTTGTTTCGAACTAAAAGGGGGAGAAAATTTATGGATTTGGTTTGCTTTTACCCCTTATTGAAAATTGATTCTTTGTATTAAAAAGAAAGAAGATTTTGTTTTGTTTTGGTTTTTACCCTTTGTTGATGATTGACAAAAGGGGGAGAAGAATTTGGTTTATATATGCATGTTTTTGTTTTGCATATATTAA
This sequence comes from Agave tequilana, assembly GCA_038442645.1. Taxonomy (NCBI): domain Eukaryota; kingdom Viridiplantae; phylum Streptophyta; class Magnoliopsida; order Asparagales; family Asparagaceae; genus Agave; species Agave tequilana. The sequence goes on along the minus strand of JAVJIF010010517.1, from coordinate 65,859 downwards.
GTTTAATTTAGTTTAATTTTAATTGGTATCTAAAGCATGTTTGTAATTAGATGTTTTGTAATTGGTATCTAGAGTGTAATTGGTATCTAGAGCATGTTTTGTTTTAAATTTTGTTTTAAATATTTCATTGGAATTGTTATCTAGAGCATGTTTTGTTTTTGAACATTTCATTGGTATCTAGAACCCTTTATTGTTTATGCATAGATATGCATGTTTCATGTTTCATGTTTAAGAGCCTTCATTGCACATTCATTATGTTTATTTGGTTATGCATGAGTTAAGGGGGAGCTTCTTTGAAGCTTAACTTTAATCCATGCATATATAACTCCATGAGTTTTGTCATCATCAAAAAGGGGGAGATTGTTGGCCCAAAGGCTTTCCACTCTAGTTTTGATGATGATTAACTCATGTAGTTATGTGTACTAATAATCTTGTGTTTTTAGTTTCAAATCATTAATCAAGTTATTAGTTGGTGATTAGCTTCAACAAGATGATTTGGAAGCTTTCACAAGTTGATTCAAGAGCCCGAGCGTCAAAGATCATATATAGCACTTGCTCGGTGGATCAAGGAGTTTTGGATCGAGTCGGCTTGGAGATTGCGCTCTACAAGAAGACTTCGGTACCATAGTTTAGTTTTGTGTTTAGATCCAAAATTGTAAAGATTAGAATAGTATGATAATGCTCAAGTTCACAACACACACGTTTCATGTTTTGAATATTGGTTTTTGGTTTTTCGGTTTTAGGTTTAACCGATCTTGGTTTTCATGAATAGATAGATCAAAACAAGTTTACATGGTTTAATGTATATATGATTTGTTCTATATACATGCATGCTTTAATTTCCTAGACAAACTTAGTTTTGACTTACTTATTCATGTGTTTTATGTTTTGGTATTTTTGACAAAACATAATTTGGAATTATTGACAAAAACATGGATATATATTTGTTTCATGTATATGCATCATGCTTCAAAATGTTTAAACATCATGTTTTTGTATTTGGAAGGGTTTTGGACAAAACGTATTTTCTATTCAAAATCCAAGTTTTTAGAAAATACAGTTTTCGGTTTTTGGTAAAAATGATAAGACACAAAAATAGTTCATATTGATTGATATTTGAGCTAAACTTTTTACCACATGTTTATATATCAATGCAAAATGATAAAACTATTTTTGGTGATTTTTAGAAATGATATAAGATTTTTAAACATGTTTTTAACTCTGTTTTTCTGTTCCAGGCTTCACCATTCGACTAGTCTTCTGACCAAGTCGACTTGGCTGAAGTCGGTCGACCGGGTCGGTCGACCGACGTGCACAGATTTGTGCACATTTGGCAGACTTGGGACGGTCGACCGTCCGGGTCAACCGGGTCTGAGAGCAGAGCTCTCTGTTTGTTTGGGTCGACCGGGGCGGTCGACCGGTAGCTGCCAACGGGCAAAAATTGACCGTTGGACGGTCGACCGTCCGGTCGGCTGGCAAGGTTATTTTTGGCAAAATCTGCTGCCAACGGCTAGTTTCCAGATTTGCCTATAAATACCCCTTTGGCAAGAGTTTTTCTCTAAGATTTTTTGTGCGAATTTTTCCTTACTCTCTGGTGTTTTCACAATAATTAAAAGAGGTTTTTGGATTCAAATTGAACAATATTTTTGGTGTTTTTATTAGGGTTTGAAAAATCAAAGAAAAGGGATTTTGGGAAAAGCTTTTGTTTGAACTTCACTATCTTCATTTCTATTTTTTCCCAAAGATTTTCTTTGAGTTGCTGGTTTCAAATCCCTTGGTTTTCTCCACACTTGAGCAAAAATCTACTATCTTTTCTATAGGATCTTTGTGTGTGAGAAAGAGATTGTTTGTGGTTGTTGTTTAGACCACCAAGTTAAAAACCCAATCTTTGTTTGGCTTTGTGCCTTGGGTTGTATCCCTCAAGTTGTGAGGTGATCCTTGTGTTTGATTTGTGCTAATCCCTCGGGTTGTGAGGTGATTGTTTGTTGGATTGGAGCTTGCCTCAAGGAGGAGGTTGTTGTTGTAAAGAGAGGAGTTGGGTACTCCTTGTGAGAGTCCTAGGTGGACTAGCTAGTGGATTGGAAATCCTTCGTGTGTCGAAGGCGGGGATGTAGAGCTGGGTGCTCGAACCTCGAAACACATCTTGTTGTTTGCGCTTAATCCATTGACTCTCTCTATCTCTCTCTTTACTTTGTGCCTTGCAAATATTCATATTGTGCATTCATAATTGCTTGGCTTGGTTGTGTGTGCATCATTTGTTGATTGCACTTGAGTGTATTGCATTTAGTTTTTAAATTCCGTATTGAGTTGACTAGATTAGCATAATCACCTATTCACCCCCTCTAGGTGATCTTTCAGGGACATCTCAGACTCATGTACGAGACTGACCTAAGGGGAAGGTTGATTAGAATTTGACTCTTGCCAAATTGGTGTCTAAGGTTGGGGATTGGGGGACGAAAGCCTGAAGGTTGGTGGTTTGGCATAAATAGGCCCGTTCCTTAGGCACGGATAACTCCCACCGATCTTGCCCCTACCTGGCCAATTAACTTGTGGTCAGATTCAACAATATACCCCCCGTGGACAGTCTAATCAGCTAGGAGTCGTCTAGGTCTAAAGTTTACCCTAACTTAGGTTAGAAATTTTTTCTTTTGTTTGTTTATTTTGTTTTCTTTGTTTGATTTTGATAATTCTTATGTGATATGGCTTATAACAACAATTTTTCCAATTTTAATGGTAATCCATGTTACACCCCGATCTCTTTTTCGTATATTAGCAACCCAGTATATCATAACTTTAACCAACCTAGTGTGTCGGATTGGTCTTATTTGAATCAATACATGCCCCAGTCTCAATACTATGAACAAGACTGAAATAATCATCACTACTCTTCACACAGTCAATGGGGATACAACTTCTCCGAGTCATATTGTCAACCACCTCACCAACATCCAGCTTCATATACTCCTTCTCCCAAACAACCATTAGAAGAATCAATTGACTGAGAAAAGAGGATGGAAGCCTTAGTCAAGCTTGAGCGACGAATTCAAATTTTAGAAAAATTAAAATCCCGTCAAAATTTTTAAGTCACAGATCCTTACTCTATTTTTTAAGAAGAACATGCCGACTTAGAAAAGAGTATGGAATCCATGATTCAATCCCAAAATGATCCACTCGATATGATAGAAGTAAGACTTAGTAGATTGAAAAACATGCATAGGAATAAGGACATGCTCCCTATCAATTCTTTGAATATTGCCGACACTTCTAGCCATATTGATGAAAACAAAGAATCATGGTATCTTGAAAACTTTGACCAAGATTGAATTTCACCACAAAACCTTGAACTTGACCAATATCAACCTATTGACGAATTGGCAAGTTTTCATTTTAATGAGATTGAATTTGATTATGAATATGAACCCGATCCCCAGCTTTGTGATTCAGTTTCCGTCTTCGAATCTATGTTCACTTCGTATTCTTACCCAATTTGGACCAATTTCCTGAGCCAACATTTATTCATATACCCATAGATCTAGAAATGGAATCACCAATTTTGGATAATCACATTCCATTGATGGGAAAAGAATGTGAATTTCAATTCTTGAACTTGGACTCAACTCTTGAACCAAAACTAACTCTTGAACCCAAAGTTGATTTTTTCGAGTTAGTATTGGTTCCTGCACTTATCATTCTTGAGCCCAAGTCAACCATTCCACCAAGTAACATTCTTAAGTTGGATATAGGTATAGACCATGATGACTCCGTGGTGATTTTTCAAGACTGGTCATGTAAAGGGAATAAGTTTCACAATAGGATCTTTCATGGTCCTATTCATATTGGGAACTATAAATATGTAAATAGAAAAGAGGTCAACATAGGTGGGTTCCGTGAACCACCACATTATCTGGATTGGGTAGCAACGGTTAACCCAATCAAACCATCACCGGAACCACCACCATAAGGTAATATTTTCCTTTCCTTTCTTCTTTTTCATGCATCTATACATTAATTTATACATTGAGGATAATGCATGAGATAGGTGTGGGGGAGGGTTCTAACATAACCTAGGTTTTTCTTTTATTATACAAAAAAGAAAAAAATATTATTAACATTCTCTTTACTTTTAACAACTTTTTGAAGATAGAAACAATATTTTGACATATTTTTTATAAGAAATTAAGTCAATTTTAAGGAATAAGAAAATCATAATTAGGATTTTTTATACTTGGTCAAAATAAAATTATTTGTTTGATTTTCAAGATTAGGAAGAAAATTTGGAAAAATAATTTAGTCTTGATTTTTACCTTGATGATATATGCATGCTTTATACACTTACACACTTAGGGTTCAAAAATAAAGATTCTTAGCCTTATTAAAAAGAAGAGAAAAAAATATATATATAAAATCTCTGATTAAGCTGGGTATTTGTGCCTCATAAAGCATAAGTATTCACGCCTAAAAGCAGTTCATATAATAATTTCCTTAGTTTTGTGGCATTATTTCCTTAGTTCTTAAGTCCTTGGGGTGTTTTCTCACCCGGTGCCCTAAAACCGTTTGGTTTGAGAGTCACCAATTAAAGGCTTGTTACATGGACAAATTAGAAAGCCTAATAGAACTAAGGAATAATATAACCAAAAATGAAAAAGAAAAAAAATAAATAATAAGGCATATGAGTTAGAGTTAAAGAACCCCGAGTCAAAATTACACGGTTACAAAGGTGCATATGACTTAGGGTAAAATAATAGACTATATGAGAAATACAGTTTGACTCCTTACCTTGATTGATAACAAGTTTTTAAATGGAGACTAAGTTTAGGAATGAAAATTTTGATTTTCCTATAACTTATAGATTACTTAAACTGTTACAATAATACTTCAAATATTTTTCTCTTTCAAAATGTGTTTTCAAAATACTAACACTTTGTTTCTCTTTCTTTATAGATTTTGTGGGTGTAATCTATTGAAAACCCTCATGAGACAAAACTTGTCCTCTAGGGAAAACCTAGAGGTTTAACGGCTTGTTACACATGTTCAGTACAATCGCGTGACCTGTGAAAATGGTCTAAAAATCTTTGATTTAGTTTTGTTGTTTTGCTCGACGATGAGCAAAAGATAGGTGTAGGGGTGTGATCATACACATATTTTACATTCTTTTCATTACACTCCTACATTTATCATATAATAAATTTGCTAATTTTTTGTCTTAAATGTCTATTTTACAGAAGATAATAATGAAGAGAAAGTGGATTAAATCAAATAAATACCAGTTAAAATCAGATTTAACTGGATATATTTAGTTAGCTGAGAATGATCCTAGATCTAGTCAGTTAAAAATCAGATTTTTGTGATTTAATTTGATTAATTTAAAGATCTATGAGGATTCACCACATCTAGAACAAATCAAGGATTGGAGCAAATATTCATCTGAAGATCAGAGCAAATCATAAAGATAACACCAAATAGAAACCTTATCCAAATTCAAAATCCAAAGGGATAAATGGATATAGAAAAGATCAACGGATGAGATGAAGCAATTTTGACTGAGACTGGATATATTTTAGTATTTGAATCATAACTTTTGCTACCAAATCTCAAATCTGATGATTCAAGATGATCCAGAAAGAAGACATAAAAGGCGACAACTCTTACGTTGATTATTATTTCTAATTCAGTCATTGGATAAGTTATATTCAGCAGTCAACACGCCAACAAGCTGCAGATCAGAACTGAATATTCACATCAAATCAAGTTTAGAGATAAGGAGAGAATTCAAATTCAGAAATAGCCACCTTTCCCAATCTTCATACTCCTCTACCCTCTGCATTTCTCCTATAAATACCTGCAATCTCAAAGGCAAATGGAATGATCAAGTAGTGTTAGACTCTTAGGCCAGTTTTTCATTCTTTTTTAGTAGTAGGTTTTTATTTTTCCTTTTATGTAATTTTACTTTTCTTTATGTAACTGAGATGAGAGATAAGTTTTATGGAGGAATGAGAGGAAGCTTGTACTGAGGGTCACACTGGTGTAAGTAAGTCTTTTCTTTCATTATTATTTGATCAAATTAAAGTTTTTTTTTCTTCTTTACTCTTATTTTCGTTTACTCTCCTCTGATGTGTTACAATCCAAGTGAATCCGATAGCCTCGAGACTGCTTCACCTTTGCAAGTACCCTTGATGGTCTATGGCGATGAACAATCATTCTTTTGTTAGTTTACCTTGCCCTTTTATTCATAGTGTAGATCAGGAATGGGGAAGATCCTACACGCCATGCTTGATCGCCTTCAAAGACTAGGTAAGTCGTAGCTACGGATCCAAGATATATGAGCACTGAAGAGGTAAGTAATTTTTAGTTTTTTTCTTTTAACTTTTAGTTTAGATCACCAACACCACAATCTCCCAACTTTTTTATCATTCTTTTTAATTTCTTTGTATAAATTCATTTTCTATTTTCTCCACCTTCTTAATCTACGACTTTCTTCTTAACTTAACTTTAACCTGTTTCCTTTTTCTTTTAAAGAAGTAAAAGAAGATCTTTAACCATTGATTGTAACCTAAAAGAGAACTTGCTAAAAAACCTTCCATCGCTAGTCCCTTCTTGTGGATCACGACCCACATAGCCACTTGCTATAGCGGTAGTATTGAGTACTTGCACTACTGTTATAAAGTTCTGAAATTATGTATTCTTGTGTGCAGGTAAAACCACAATCATATCACAAGATCATTAGTAACTATAACTACATGATTTTATCTTAATCAAAACTATAGTGATGAGTATTTGGGCCAACAATTACAACTGATAGTAGGCCAATAACTAAGAAATAAAGTCGCATACCCCGTGAAAGGCTCCAAACTTCTCCTCAAGATTCCTCTTAATTAAGAGTTGAGGTACTTAATTGCTTTCTTGATTAAGAGAGTACAAATACTTAAACAATCTCCAATAATCATAGGAATAGTGGATCAAAAAATAATACTAAAGAAGTAATAAAAGAGAGAGTTGGAGAGATCAAATACAAGCCAATCACAAATACAAGAAGTTATTGTCAAGGTTCGATCACTTTATTTACTCCCCGCCTTCACCGATGATGGATTCTCACTATACTTCACTTTAATACAACTACACTTGATCCCCTAAAATTCGGAGCCACAACATCAACACAACTCTCTTTTCAATTGGAACTCTCAAAAAAGATCACAACACTTGGTGACAATTACAAGATCAAAAACACTCTCAATACACTTTTCTATAGCTCAGAGTAAAGATTTAAAGACTCAAGAAATGTGCGTGAGAAATAGAGTAAGATTGGATTTTTGAAAGCTCGAAATTTGCACAAGAGATTTGAGAATGAAAGCTTTTGTAAAGCTTGAGTGTAGAGGCCATCTCAGGTGCCTCTATATATAATCAATTAGAAAATAGCTATTGATAAGTCAAAACAGCAATTAAAAACTTAACTAAAATGTTTCGAATCAAAAACAAAAAGTTCAAACCAAATATGACATTTTTCATGCCTTTTGGTCGACCGGGCGGTCGACCGGCAATGGCTATAATTCTAGTCGTTGCAGGCATTCGACCAGGTAATTGACCGATTTGAGCCTAGCTTAGTTGAGCTTGAACTGACAGTTGACCGGGCGGCTGACCGACCAGAGCCTTGATCAGATGGGCTGGAGCTAGCGGTCAACCGAGCTTAGAGTCAAAAGCACTGTGCATATTCAGTCGACTGGGCGGTAGACCGACAGAGCTCTTGCTGTGCGGGTGGCCGACCGTGTGGTTGACTGTTCTGAGCCTAAAACAGATTTTTCTTTTCTTTTTAAAACTAAAAACTATATTGATAAACTCTTCAAAAAAATATACAAATCTTTTGTTTAAAGAAACTATGATATATATATTTAGGTATGATATAGTTTGAAAAACATTTGTCTAAAAATAATCTATATAAAATTTATTTTCATATATATCTAAATATATAATAGTTTTTCAAAACTTTTCAAATACAAAACTTTATTTTGAAAATCATAAAACTGATTAGAAAAACCTTTTCATGCGTGCGTGTGTTTGAGCAATTTCTTGAGCATCCAATCTACTATTCAAAACTTAAACAATCTAACATTTTATAATTAAAACAAGAGTTGACAATCTTAAAGTATTCTTCAAGTAGACTTCTACAAAATCTAAATTTGACTTTTTGAGCTTGAGTCCAATACTTGAATCAACTTGAATGCTTCAATATTTCCATTTGATAGATGGTTGAAGCTAAACTTAAACTCTTGAAAGCTTGTAATACTTATAAACACTAAAAAAAATTATTAGTACCAACTACATGAGGTTTAGAATCATCAAAATAAATGGAGTAATTGTACCTTTGGGTCAATAGTGTTCAGGTATCATTTTAGCTAATGAAGGTAATTAGTGGGTGATTTGTGGAAATGATGATTTCATAATATGAATAAGTTATTAATGAGATATTTGTGTGTATATGAAACTGTGGTGTCAGTAGCATGTATCAGGTACCCATAGAACCACCGAATAATCGTGAGTAAAACTTCTTCCACAACCTAGATAATTAACTTAGTAAATTATGTGAATAAACCCTTTTATTAGTGTATTACTGATTTTGTGCATGGAATCGGTGATTGTGTAAAGAAATATAATACTAGCGAATGGTGTCAGGTGATAAGAACTTAATACTAGTGAAACAGTGGTTTGTGTGCATGAAATTCTAATCCTAGTTAAATGGTGATTTGTATGAATGAAATTATAAATAATGTGCATGCTAACAATAGCCATAATTGCAATTTAGATTTAGTTGAAGAAAAATATATAAAATACCATGAATATTGTATGTGTTGAACCATATTGTCGTGGATTGTTTGCTAATTGAAATATATAACAAGTTATAATGTATGCAATTATAGTCGGTGATATGGGTGAATGTCAATATGTTGTTATGATATATGCGTGGGTGTCTGCGCGCGCCCCGTGCGCATTGCATAGCATGAAGGAAGGTTGGGCGGGTGGGGGAAGACAGGAAATTATATATGTATATGTGTACATAAATTCGTATATGCATTATATATGTACTTGAATATAAATAAGTTTAGGGAGGAAGGGTGATTAGTCTCTAATTTTGCATAATTTTCATCACATTCTCATATTTATTTCATGTAAAATTTTGCTAATAAAACCTTGCTTGCTTGATTCTAGGTCCATCGTGTGCAAATGAAGAAGAAGACTTAAATCACCATTTAATGATTAAAAGCCTACCAAGTAACCATTGACTTTAGATTGAAGATTTTGTCAGACCAGGGCATCAAATCACAAATCCATGAGGTCAGGTGGACAGAAGCCAGACTGGGCGACGCACTGCCCAAAACTGGGCGCGCGCCACCCAGCCAGGGCCGCGGAAACGCGGCCCTTTGGGCGCGCGCGCGCTCGCGTTTTGGGCCACGTGCTGTTCACGTGGCCCCTTTTGCCCTGGTGCCTATAAAAACCCCCCAGTGGTCTTCAGTTGGAGGAGATCCAGAGTTAGAGCAAATTGTGTAGCTTTATTTTTAGTTTGTAGTAGTAGTTGTTGTTGTTCTTCTAGTTCTAGCTTTAGCCATTAGAGTGAAAGAGAGAGATTGTGTACAAGTTGTATTTGAAGGTGACAAGATAATACAAGTAATTACTTCTCTTTCTTCTTTCCATTTACTAGTTGTTTTCATTTGCTTTCGTTTGCTTTTACATTCTCACTTTAGTGTAACTCCTTCTCTTTATCTCTTTTCTTTGGTTGTTCTTTTCTTCACCATGTGTAACTAACTCCTCTATTACATGGCTAACTAACTATTAACCCACTAATCTTTAACTACTTGATTGATAACCCGCATGAGTCAATAGTGTCAAACAAGCCTTGTGCAAACGAGAGCTATGGCATCTTAAGACGAGGGTTCTAACTCTAACTTACCTACAAGTATTTACCTTCTTATATTTCATACTTAAATGGTTTTTTTTTGATGATCTATGGGTTTTGTACTCTACTTGTTGTTGTAAGCTAGAGACTTTCCTTTTAACTTTGCCGATACCATTAGTGCACTCGCGTCTTCCCGTATTCTCGCCTTCTAATGGATCTTGATATGGGAATGTCCGAGTTTTTGCCGTGTAAAGCAAAGTTATAGGAAGAACTTTCACTCGATTTCCACGTGAATAGTTCCATTGCATATGGGGTAAGCTTGCCTATGATCCATCATGAGGCACACCTTCAAGAAGTTAGGGATTAGTGGGAGCAATTAGTAGAAAGTTAGCCATGCGTTTTTACCATTAAGAAAACCCACTTTTACAAACCACCAAAACATTTTCCAACAATTCTTGAAACAACTTATTTTCACTTTTCAATTCTTTATTTGAAAACAAAGAACATTCTCTTTTCTTGAACATAAAAGTCGCATCAAGCTTCCATCGCTCTCCCTCCTTGTGGATACGACCCGTATAGCCACTTCGCTACTACGAAAGAATCGTAAAAGCAGTAACATCAACCCACACTTCCTTCTCTTATTTTAGTACTTGCTTTTTGCTGATCAAATTTTGGTGACGTTGCCGGGGAGGGAACGGCTTTATTGTTCACTACTAAAGATTGTTCTTTTTGTGTGTAGGAGAAGTACCAAGGAGCTCACTATCGCGGGAAGCAAAAGAGGTGGCCAAGGACATTGCGCGAGGACTCATTTGCCCTCGGAAAAATTCGTGTAAAAGCGAGTTTTTCCGATTGAAGTACTAACAAACTCGTTTGCAGGGTTACTGAAAGCCGCTAAAAATTTTTTTTTGCTTTCTAAATTTTTAGTTTTCTTGGATGCTTCACCTATATGCATGTGTAATAAATTCAACAGAAAGCCACTTGTTGCTTAATTGAAATTTGGATTAGAGTTTTGCATTTAGGGCACGTGTCTATTTCAATTCATTTCAATTTCTGTTGAAGAGTGCTGGAGACAAGGTACGTGTGCATTCATATAGAATAGGACCAACATTTTGAAGTGATTTACCGCTTTGAGTGTTACCTTATTGTGAATAAACTGTACACCTGCACAATTGACATTAAGGGCAAAACCCAAATAAACAAGATAAGGTGGGGATTTCATCACCCTTCCTTAGCCCAAAAATCATCTCCAAGTGCACTCACATTTTCCCAAGCCTTAACTAAAAATCAATAGACGTTGGTCCTAGGGACATCTCGGACTCACTAAGAGATTAACCTAGGTTGGAAATTGTAAGAACTATACTCCTGCAAAATCGGTGTCTAAGGAAAGTGGATTGAGAGGTAAAGCCTCGAAAGCTCCGTGGTTTGGCATAATTAGGCCCGTGGCTCTGCCCGAATACCTCCCCCGAGCTTTGCCCTTTCCTGGCCGATTAGCTTGTAGTCGAGTTCCTGCAACAACCTTCTCCGGAGAATCGACCAGTTAGGAGTCGTCTAGGTCCAGGTACCTTAGACTAAGGCTTGTGGTTATTTTTCTTTCTTCTGTTTGTTTTTAGTTCTTTTTCGATTGTTTATTGTCTTCACGTTGGTTGTGGTGTGCTGCATGTTGGCCCAGAGGCCTTCCACTCTAGTTTTGATGATGATTAACTCATGTAGTTATGTTTACTAATTATCTTGTGATTTTAGTTACAGATCATTGATCAAGATATTAGTTGGTGATTGCTTCAAAAAGAGGAGTTTGGAAGCTTTCACTTGATAATTCCAGGGCCCGAGCATCAAGATCATACCTTGCACTCATTGGAGTCTCGCTCGTGGATCACGTTTTGGATCGAGTCGACTTGAAGATGAAGATCGTCAAGAAGACTTAGGTATCCATAGTTTAGTGTGTTTTAGATCCATGTGTAAAGATAAGAATAGTTGATATGCTCAAATGCACAACACACAAGTTTTATGTTTTGGTTTTTGGTTTTCATGAATAGTTTAGATCAAAACAAGTTTAAATGGTTTTTATGTATATTAGATGTGTTCGATATACATACATGCTTCATATCTTAAACAAACTTATTTTGATATGCCTATTCATGAGTTTTAGGAAAAATCAGATTTCCTATTGAAAAATCCAAGTTTGATAAAATACAAGTTTTGGTTTTTGGTAAAAATGATAAAACATAAAAATAGTTTCATATGCTTGATATTTGAGTTAAAATGTTTATCATAAGTTTATATATCAATGCAAAATGAGAAAACTATTTTTGGGTATTTTTACAAGACTTAAAAGAATTTTTAGAAATATTTTTAACATGTGTTTCTGTCCCAGAATTGTGGCTGACAGGCCAGGTCGGCCGACCGCACGAGTCGACTGCACGAAAGGCCGGTCGACCCTTGCGGTCGACCGACGTGCACAGGCTTGTGCATGTTTGGCAGACACAGGGACGGTCGGCCGGGCGGCCGACCGGACCAGAGAGCTTTGCTCTCTGTATCTGGGCGGTCGGCCGTGCGGTCGACCGGATGCCCCAACGGTCATATTTCTGACCGTTGGCAGTCGGCCGGGCCGGCCGACCGCAGGCCTGTCAGGCTGACAGATCAGCCTAACGGCTAGTTTTGTTTTGGGGCTATAAATACCCTATCTCTTTAGGGTTTTACACAAGATTTTAAGAGCAAAATTTTCAGACCTTCTTAAGTGTTTTAAAATAGTTTTCAAAAGAGTTTAAGTGCTAAAAAGATTCATCTTGTTTGTTTTTAAGTGTTTTGTTATTTTCAAAGAAAACAAGTTTTTGGGAATTGGTTTCTTGTTCTTCATTTCTATATCAATTTGGTATTTTCCCAAGAGATTTTCTTTGATCAAAACATTTTGTTTTTCCACACTTGAGCAATCCTCTATCCTAATCTATTAGGATCATTTGTTTTGTGGAAAAAGAGAAAAAGGAAAGAGGTTTGTGGTTGAGACATACCACTTGTTGTAAACCCTTGATTTCTTGGTTGCTCCCTCTTTGGTAGAGGTTGAGGTTGTGTAATTGGGTTGTTGGTTTGCTCCCTCTTTGGTAGAGGTGGAGATTGTTGTTTGCTCCCTCTTGTGTGAGGTGGAGCTTGGTGGTTTGTATCCCTCTTCGGTAGAGGTGATTGTGGTTGTTTGGCTACGGGCCTACCCCTCGGTTGTGAGGCGGTGTTTGAGAGAGGAGTTCGGTACTCCCTTTGTTGTAACAAATCCTCTTTGGTAGAGGTTCCCTCGGTGGGAGTATAGTGGATTAGAAATCCTTCTCGGTGAAGGCGGGGACGTAGAGCTAGGGGCTCGAACCTCGAAACATATCTTTGTGTTTGCGTTTGATCCATTGTCTCTCTAACTCTCTCTCTCTCTCTCTATTTGTGTTGTGCATAGCATTATTCATATTTCCATATCATTCATACTTGCTTGCATTTGTTGCCTTGCATCTTTCATATTGTTCATCCTTATATGCTTGGCTTGCTTGTGTGTGTGCCTCACTTGTACTTAACCACAAGAGCTTCATATAGCACCTCAACCCATATTTAGGGGAATCAAGAGGAGTTAGTCCAGAGCCCTTCACGGGGAATTCGACTACACTTGTGTGTTGTATTAAGTGTGTTGCAAAATAGTTTTTAGCTTCCGCATTTAGCGCACTTAGTTTCTAGATTAGCACTATCACCTATTCACCCCCCTCTAGGTGTTTTCAATTGGTATCGGAGCCTACGCTCCTGATACTTTAGGCTTAACATCCTAGGAGTGAGATCCTTATTTGCTAATCTAAATTTGCATTTGCTTGTTTGCACACATATAGTTTGGAACCATGGACTTCAGGACCCCACCTAGTTTTGACCCTTCCAACATTGTTGTTTGGAAGTATAGGATGTCCATGTACCTAAAAACCCTAGGATTGCATGTTTTCCTTGCCGCTACCAAAAGATGTTATCTTGGTGACTGCAATCATATAGGGGCCAATGCACAAGCCCTTGAGGCTATTAGAAGCACATTATCTAAAGATTATCTTATACGTGTTTCTAACTTTGATTCCGCATTTGCAGTGTGGAATATGTTGTCAACCACAACCACCACCTCTGAGCTTCTATTGCCAATCCAACCGGAGGAATCTAGTGGAGAATCCGAATCTCAATGCTTCATAGTCCAAGGGAATGACTCCCTTGAGGTACAATCGGAAACTCAACTAGATAGTTTTGATTCTAGTTCTTCATGTGATGATCATGTTGATGCCCATGCTTTGAATGAAGAACTTTCTTTAGTTTGTGAAAAATTAATTGAGAAATATAAAGTTTTGAAAAAGAAAAGTCTAGGCATTAATAATGAAAATAAAAATTTGATTGCTAGACTTGATGTTGTTTTGCAAGAGAAAGAGGAGATTGCTAATGAGAGGGATTCATTAAAATCTCAACTTGATCTTGCACTTAAAGAAAATGAGTTTTTGAAAAACAATAATGATTGTGAAAATATTTTGAAGAAAAATGAAAACTTATCTTCAAAAATTGATTTTGTTTTAAAGGAGAATGTTGCTTTGAAAAATAAAATAATTTCTATTTCAAATGATTTAAATGTTCGTTTAGAGAAAATATTGTTTTACAAAATAAGATTGATGCACATGTTTGCCATGCTAGGGTAGTATCACGCACTTTACCTATTGCATGCTCCACTTTATCTTCAAGTATTAAAAATGATATAAATGTTTTGAAGAAGAGTGTTGTTTGTTTGGGCTCCACTTTGAGCAATGTGCCAAGAGCCACACACGTTTGGAATCCATGTTTCATAAGAAACAAATTCCATCTTTTCATGCACACCATCCACGGCATACACATGCTTCTCACGGACACCATAACATGATGTATGCTCATGTGTACACTTGTACACATTGTGGACGTAAGGGCCACCTTACTAAATTTTGCTTTGATAGAATACATGTTGAAAATTTAGCAACTAAATTTGTTTGGGTTAGAGAAGGTACTAACCCTCATGGACCCAAAAGACAATGGGTACCAAAGACCACCCCTCATATTTTTGATGTAGGTGTGGGCTCTCGCATGACGTGAGAGTGACGGTACCTTGGAGTGGATGCGTTCCGAGCTTCATGGAAATAAATTGGATGCATCACTTTCAAGGGATGTTTGGTGGAGATGACCACCATGTTTTGGAGACAAGGAGAGTTGCCTTCTAGATTTTGGTAACGATCTCTTACTCCCAATTATTGTTTACTTGCTTTCATAATTAGTGTTTATAGCATGATTTATTATTTTTAGATTATTATGAAAATGCTATGTTTATTAGATCCTTGACATACATGTATAGCCTTTTGAGACACCCATGTTTAATATGGACTATTATTTTGTGTTCTCACCGTTTGTTTAGCTATCATGTTTATCATAGGTTTAATAACATATGGATTTACATAATAATCATGTTTATGTTTTTCATGTTGATTTATATCCTGTTTTATGCTTCATGATTTTTGAATATATGTTTAAATGTTAGCTTTCATTAAGACTAGGTATATATTTGTGCATATAGTGGGCCACAAATAAATCTATATATGTTTGTGCTTGAATGCTTATTTGAACCCGTTAGATGTGCTAGTATAGTCCAGTTTTGATGATCCATGCATTTTAAACTTGTATTCCTATTTTTGGATTTGTTTTATGTTTATGTTTAACTTCATGTATATGTCCATTTTATCCAAATTATTGTTATACATATACATCTTTTTGAGCCACGTGCCTTCATGCATGTATCTTTGTGGACTCGTTGTGTTTGGATATGTATGTATACTTTAATTTGTATAGGACATACATATACCTTGAAGATTAAATAAGTTTTGATGATTTTCGTGTTTTCATGTTTCAAGGAATATTGAGCTTATTGTCCATCTTTCATGATTATGATCTTCACATCTTATTTGTACACTCACATTTATTGTTTACTGATGTGTTTGTTTTCATGAGTCATATTTATACTTCATTGACTTGAGTGATGATTATCATGTGAATTTCATGTTTCATGAAAAATAATTTTGTTTTATTCCTTACTTGAAAGATTTCGTACTAGTTTACAATTTTTCATATAACTAGTTGCGATATTCTTCATTTTGGTAGAGTTTTTCAAACACACTTTATTTTTCAAATCTATTTTTGAAAACCCCTACTAACCTATGGGAGGTTGGATGGGAGATCATGCTCATGTATGCCTTAAGTGAAAATCATTTTAACTTGAACATGGTTGGGTGGTAGTGATATGATGTATACACTTGATCATTATTGTTGTTTCAATTGGTATCATTGAAATTCTTTCAATTGGTATCAATTTTGACTTTTATTATATACTCATATATTTTCGTATATGTATGCTTGCATTTCTAAGAATATCAATTTCAATTGGTATCTATTTTTCATACATATATATGTTTGTGTTTATGCTAAGCTTGAACTTCAATTTTGTTTCAATTGATTAGTTTTCAATTGCTTTTCAATTGGTATCTCATTTCAAGTCTACGCATTGTTTTAGTTGGTATTTCAAAAAGGGGGAGAAAAAAAAATTTGATTTGGTTTTGCTTTTACCCCTTATAGATGATTGTTTCTTTGTAGTAAAAAGGGGGAGAAGATTTTGTTTTGTTTTGATTATTTACCCCTTTGTTGATGATTGACAAAAAGGGGGAGAAAGATTTTGAGTTTGATTGTGTTTTATATATGCATGTTTATGTTCTGCATATATTAAGTTTAATTTAGTTTAATTTTAATTGGTATCTAGAGCATGTTTTGTTTTGGAACATTTCATTGTGTATCTAGAGCCTTTTATTGTTTATACATATCTATGCATGTTCCATGTTTCATATTCATTGCATATTTATGTTTATTTGTTTATGCATGAGTTAAGGGGGAGCTTCTTTGAAGCTTAACTTTAATCCATGCATATATAACTCCATGAGTTTTGTCATCATCAAAAAGGGGGAGATTGTTGGCCCAGAGGTCTTCCACTCTAGTTTTGATGATGATTAACTCATGTAGTTATGTTTAATAATTATCTTGTGATTTTAGTTACAGATCATTGATCAAGATATTAGTTGGTGATTGCTTCAAAAAGAGGAGTTTGGAAGCTTTCACTTGGTAATTCCAGGGTCCGAGCATCAAGATCATACCTTGCACTCATTGGAGTCTCGCTCGTGGATCACGTTTTGGATCGAGTCGACTTGAAGATGAAGATCGTCAAGAAGACTTAGGTATCCATAGTTTAGTGTGTTTTAGATCCATGTGTAAAGATAAGAATAGTTGACATGCTCAAGTGCACAACACACAAGTTTTATGTTTTGGTTTTTGGTTTTCATGAATAGTTTAGATCAAAATAAGTTTAAATGGTTTTTATGTATATTAGATGTGTTCGATATACATACATGCTTCATATCTTAAACAAACTTATTTTGATATGCCTATTCATGAGTTTTAGGAAAAATCAGATTTCCTATTGAAAAATCCAAGTTTGATAAAATACATGTTTTGGTTTTTGGTAAAAATGATAAAACACAAAAATAGTTTCATATGCTTGATATTTGAGTTAAAATGTTTATCATAAGTTTATATATCAATGCAAAATGAGAAAACTATTTTTGGGTATTTTTACAAGACTTAAAAGAATTTTTAGAATTATTTTTAACATGTGTTTCTGTACCAGAATTGTGGCTGACAGGCCAGGTCGGCCGACCGCACGGGTCGACTGCACCAAAGGCCGGTCGACCCTTGCAGTCGACCGACGTGCACAGGCTTGTGCACGTTTGGCAGACACAGGGACGGTTGGCCGGGCAGCAGACCGGACCAGAGAGCTTTGCTCTCTGTATCTGGGCGGTCGGCCGTGCGATCGTTCGGATGCCCCAACGGTCATATTTCTGACCGTTGGCGGTCGGCCGGGCCGGCCGACCGCAGGCCTGTCAGGCTGACAGATCAGCCTAACGGTTAGTTTTGTTTTGGGGCTATAAATACCCCATCTCTTTAGGGTTTTACACAAGATTTTAAGAGCAAAATTTCCAGACCTTCTTAAGTGTTTTAAAATAGTTTTCAAAAGAGTTTAAGTGCTAAAAAGATTCATCTTGTTTGTTTTTAAGTGTTTTGTTATTTTCAAAGAAAATAAGTTTTTGGGAATTGGTTTCTTGTTCTTCATTTCTATATCAATTTGGTATTTTCTCAAGAGATTTTCTTTGATCAAAATACTTTGTTTTTCCACACTTGAGCTATCCTCTATCCTAATCTATTAGGATCATTTGTTTTGTGGAAAAAGAGAAAAAGGAAAGAGGTTTGTGGTTGAGACATACCACTTGTTGTAAACCCTTAATTTCTTGGTTGCTCCCTCTTTGGTAGAGGTTGAGGTTGTGTAATTGGGTTGTTGGTTTGCTCCCTCTTTGGTACAGGTGGAGATTGTTGTTTGCTCCCTCTTGTGTGAGGTGGAGCTTGGTGGTTTGTATCCCTCTTCGGTAGAGGTGATTGTGGTTGTTTGGCTACGGGCCTACCCCTCGGTTGTGAGGCGGTGTTTGAGAGAGGAGTTCGGTACTCCCTTTGTTGTAACAAATCCTCTTTGGTAGAGGTTCCCTCGGTGGGAGTATAGTGGATTAGAAATCCTTCTCGGTGAAGGCGGGGACGTAGAGCTAGGGGCTCGAACCTCGAAACATATCTCTGTGTTTGCATTTGATCCATTGTCTCTCTAACTCTCTCTCTCTCTATTTGTGTTGTGCATAGCATTATTCATATTTCCATATCATTCATACTTGCTTGCATTTGTTGCCTTGCATCTTTCATATTGTTCATCCTTATATGCTTGGCTTGCTTGTGTGTGTGCCTCACTTGTACTTAACCACAAGAGCTTCATATAGCACCTCAACCCATATTTAGGGGAATCAAGAGGAGTTAGTCCAGAGCCCTTCACGGGGAATTCGACTACACTTGTGTGTTGTATTAAGTGTGTTGCAAAATAATTTTTAGCTTCCGCATTTAGCGCACTTAGTTTCTAGATTAGCACTATCACCTATTCACCCCCCCCTCTAGGTGTTTTCACTGCATGCAAGAGTGGGTGAGAGATCCGTCAACTTCCAGATTAACAAGAAACACTTCTCTATGCATGCATCTAGAACCGGTGATGGCGTCACTTCAGGATAGATTTTACCCAATCAGAACTTCACTTCCATCTTGCATAAAACTTCCTGAAGCAAACGGCAATAATTTTGAGTTAAAGCCACAATTCATTAACACTCTTCCCAAATTTCATGGTTTAGAATCAGAGGACGCATACTTCTTTGTTAGGGAATTTGAAGAAGTATGCCTCATGATGCGTATACCCCAGCTAGGAGACGATGCCGTTAGGTTACGTTTCATCCCTTTTTTCCTAAAGGACCTAGCTAAGAAGTGGTTGTACAGCTTGGCAGCAGATTCAGTCACGACCTGGGATGATTTCGTCAAGGCCTTCTTGAAGAAATTCTACCCAATCCACAAAACTGCCCTCATTAGGAAGAACATCATACAGTTTAAGCAAGACCTGAGCGAACAATTTTGGAGATACTTTGAGCGATTCAAAGATCTCCTAGCTCAGTGCCCTCATCATGGCGTGGAGAAATAGCGTCAGTGCCATATTCTCTACGATGGTCTAGATTATCATACTAAGACCCCTTTAGAAACGATGTGTCAGGGAGGGTTCTTGCAGAAGGATGAGAATCAGGGTTGGGATTTATTTGAGGACTTAGCGGAGAAAACCCTGCAATGGGAGCCAGCCTCGAAGAAACCTAGGAATTCACAATCTATAGCTTCAAGAGGAGGGCTCCTATCTCTAGAATCATCCATAGCCGCCGAGGCTAAGATTGCTACCCTAATGAAAAGGATAGAGGCTCTGAAAACAAAAGAGCCTGCCAGTGTCAACCAGACCAACCCACCACCAATTCACAATTCGGGTTGTTGAATATTGTCAGGCACCAAATCATATTTTTGAATAGTGCCCTGTTTTCCATGCAAAGCAAGTGCCACCGGAACACATGAACGCGGCTTACTCACGGCCGCCTCACAACCCCTACTCACAGACCTACAATTCCGGCTGGAGAAATCACCCCAATTTCTCCTGGGCCCAAAACAATCCTCCCAGGCCTAATTTTTCCAACAACTTTCACCATCCTACTCCTCCACCAACTTTTCCCAGTCAAGCCCCAGCTTCTTCCTCCCAAGGCTCACCAATGGAAAAGAAAATCAGTATATTGGAGGAGAGCATAGAGGCTTTCATAAAGTCCTAAACCGCTTTTATGCAAAACCAGGGACAAACTCTGAACAGTCATTCACAAGCCATATCGAGGTTGGAAATGCAGATGAGCCAGTTAGCTAGCTCCCTAAGTGAAAGACCTAAGGGTACTTTGCCAAGTCAGCCATTAGTTAACCCAAAAACCACCAACCAAGCATATGAAATTCAGGATCCATCGATTAACCAGTGTAATGCTGTTCACACACTGCGATCTGGAAAGAAGGTAGACAACCAGGTTTACCAACAGAAAAGTCCAGTCCATCCCGATCCCACTCCTGCCTCCACCTCTGCTAGTTCCTCCCAATCCACTCCACAAACATCTGACGAGGACAAAGCTGCTGAACAAGTTCATAAGCCTGTAGCACCCTTTCCCAATAGGCTTAGGAACAACAATAAAAATATGCACATGGAGAAAATGCTAGAGATGTTCAACCAGGTCAAATTGAATATGCCACTTCTTGACGCTATCCAACAAGTCCTGGCTTATGCCAAATTTCTTAAGGATATGTGTACAAAGAAGAGAAAGACCAATGTGCCCAAGAAAGTCTTCTTGGCCACTAATATAAGCGAAATTCTGTCTGGTCCCATTCCGGTGAAATATAAGGATCCCGGATGTCCCACCATTTCCTGCACCATAGGACAGACCGAAATCAGTAGAGCACTTTGACTGAGATTTCCTGCACACAAAAATATAGTATTTTAGTTTTAAGAATAGGATGTGCAAGTTCTCAATTCTAATCCGCTGTAGCAAGGCTATGCGGGTCGTGATCCTCAGGGAGGGACTGCGATGGAAGCGTTAAGCAAGTTTTACTCTAAAAATTATCTTTTTATTATTAGCAGTGGTATTTACAATGAATGGTATTTACAATGAAGTGAAGAAAAGAATTGTGGAAGATGTGGATCAAAACTAAAGAAAGGAAATAAAGAAACCACGTACGAACCTCTTCAGCCTGCTTACCTTTGATCCGTGCGATGATTTACCTTTTCTCGGAAGACTTGCAAGTATGGCGTATAGGAAGTTAATCGCCATAAGCCATCAAGGGATCTTCTTTGGCTAGGTAGTCTCGAAGCAGTTGGGTCTCATTGTTCACAAGGCATTAGAGAACAAATAGAAGAAAGAAAATAGAAACAGAGAAACACAAGAATAAACAAAAGATGAAAAACATAAAATAATAACAAAAACGAACCTTAAACGGATTTCATTAACAATGGAAGATAAGCGGGCTTATACCGCTGTCACCTCAGTACAAGCGAAGACTCCATCCTCCATGAAAGTTTCCTCCACTCTCAGTTACAAAATTTACAAAATAAAAACAAAAATAAAATCTAACCTAGAAACTAAACCCTAGCTTTTGGCCCTTGGCTTGCCTCTGGACGACCCTGTACGTTGCACTGCAGGGGGTATTTATAGGAGCAGAAGGAGGTAGAGTCCCAATACAACTCTCCCACGAAAGCTGATCCCCAGACTCGTCAGAAATGCCGCGGAAATGGGAAATTTGCCGCGGAAACGCTGCACTTTTGTAGCCAAATGCCACGCGCTTTGGCGCGTGGCCTTCTCTGGTCCGTCCATCTGGGTTTATCCTTCTAGAAATTGCATCCTGGCTCTTAATCTTTGGATTTGGATATAACTTGGGAATCAAGTTACCTAGATCCCAAATCTTTTCCACGAATTTCCTTCTCTTCTTTTAGCTTTTATCCTCATCCTGCAAGTGTTTAGGGTTGAATAGAAGTCTATCCTTCCCTCTTCTTTGTATTTGCAACTTTGGCCCTTGTGTATTTGTAATTTTGACAATTGATATTTGCACTTGACACCTGGGCTTCAACTGTGGGCTTTTGGGCTTCATTAAGCTTTATTTATTATAAAAATAAGAATTCGAGGCCTGCACACAATAAATTACAAATTATTAATAAATGTGCAGAATTAAATGAATAAATATGAAAATGTGATGGTAAATATGATGATAAAAATGCACTTTTCACTACCAATCACACCCCCACACTTATCTTTTTGCTCGTCCTCGAGTAAAAACAATGAAAAAAAAAAGAAAAGAAAAACTAATCTAACCTAACTCACTTTCGTAGGAATCACGGTTGCACTTAGCACGTGCAACAAGCCGTTAAACCTCTAGGTTACCCTAGAGGACGAGTGTTGTCTCGTGAGGGTTTTCAGCGGATTACACCCACAAAATCCATAAAAAGGAAAATATTTGAATTATTATTGAAGAGACTAAGTAGTCTATAAGTTTTAGGATCCTCATTTTTATTCATTCTTTAAACTTAGTCTTTATAAAGTCAATTGTTATTCATTTTAGGTAAGGATTAAAATTGAATTTCTAATATAGTCTTTTTCGTTACCAAAAGTCATACGCACCCTTATGAATCTAGGAATTCCTTAACTTGGACTCTCATGCCTCTTTATTATTTTATA
The DNA here is from genome assembly GCA_038442645.1 of Agave tequilana. Taxonomy (NCBI): domain Eukaryota; kingdom Viridiplantae; phylum Streptophyta; class Magnoliopsida; order Asparagales; family Asparagaceae; genus Agave; species Agave tequilana. The sequence continues at coordinate 43,221 of JAVJIF010010517.1, read as the reverse complement.
ACATCATCTAATTTTCTTTCGTGTAAGTATCAAGGCTTCTTGAGGCCCTCATACCTAACTAATTGACTATTAGATGTGTTAATATAATTTTTTTTTTTTTTTGGCATGTATAACTCATCTAATTTTCTTTCGTATAAGTATCAAGGCTTCTTGAGGCCCTCATACCTAACTAATTGACTAATAGATGTGTTAATACATGTATAATATTTCTCAGTTTTCTTAGGCTTTCTAATCCACCCATGTAGCGAACTTAAAGTCGGTGGCTCCCAAACCGGTCGGCTTTAGGGCACCAGGTGAGAAAACACCCCGCGGACTCAAATTCGAATGAACTAGGCCACAAAACTAAGGACTTTATTTTTATTTAGAACTCACCTTTAGGCGTGAATACTTATGCTTCTTGAGGCACATGTATCCAGCTTAATTGGTGATTTTTTTTTTTTTTTTTATATGAGGCACAAGGTCTTTGTCTTAGAATCCTAGATATGCATTTGGTATGCAAATTTCATTAAGGTAAAAATCAAGACTAATTAATTATTCAATTTCTTCTCCTATACCTAAAAATTAAACAATTTATTTATTTTGACCAAGTTTTTAGAAATCCTAATCATGATTTTCCTAATCCTTAAAACTAACTTAGATTTCTTTCAAAAAATAAGTCAAAATATTTCCTTTTTATAACATTTTTTTTTATTTTTTTTTCAGAGATTTTTTTTTTTTTTTTAAGCAAATTTTTTTGTTAGTTTCTAACTATGTTAGTATGTTAGTAAAGCCCACCCCCACACTTATCTCATGCATTGTCCTCAATGTATGAATGTATGCATGTATGCATGAAACAGAACAAGGGAAGGCGGAAGTTACCTTAGGGTGGTGGTTCCGGAGGTGGTCTAATTGGTCCACGAAATGCGGCCCAAACAAGATAACGTGGTAGTTCACGGGACCTACCTTTATTGACCTCTTTTTTATTTACATATTTACAGTCCCCAGAATGAATAGGATCATGGAAGATCCTCTCGTGAAACTTACTCCCTTTACATGACCAGTCCTGGAAAATCATCACAGAGTCATGGTCTATACCTATGTCCAACAAAAGAATGTGACTTGGTAGAATGGTTGACTTGGACTCAAGAATGATAGGTTCAGGATCTAATACCGACTCAGGAAAGAAACTCAAATCAAGTAAAGGTTTAGGAATCGGGCTAGGATCAAGAAGTGGGTCCAAGTCAAGAAATTGAAACTCAAGTCTACAATCATTTTCCCACAATGGAATGTGACTCAATGTTGGTGATTCAAGTTCAGGAATGATAGGTGTGGGAATCAAAACTGACTCTAAAATATTACCTAAGTCGGGTAACAAAACAGGAGTCAATAATGATTCGGGAATTTGAACTTGATCATAGATTTGGGAATCTAGGTCACATATCTCATTAGTTTCAATCTCATAAAAATGGGAACTTGCCAATTTTTCCATGGGACTTTCAAAATTGCACAATTGGTCAAGTTCAATATGATCATCAAAAATGGGTGATTCAATTTCATGATCTATGGGTATGGGAATAAATGTTGGCTCAGAAAATTGGTCCAAATTGGGTAAGGATACCGGAGTCAACATAGATTCGAAAATGGAAACTGAATCGCAAAGTTGGGGATCGGGTTCACATTCACAATCTAATTCAATCTCATTGAAATTAAAACTAGCCAACTTGTCCAAGGATTGGGGTTGAGCAAGTTCATATTGATGTGATGAAATTGAATTTTGATCAAGGTCTTCTAGACAGAATGATTCTTGGTTCCTATCAACTTGGTTGGTTCGCTCAAGAATGTTTGAAAGTCTAGAAATTTGATCATTCATTATATCTTGCAACCGATCCACTTTTTCTTCTAACCCATCAAATAGATCAATGGTGGACTGAAACCTTGGTGATGTGGGAAAAGACGTATATGAAGATACTGGTTGAACAGGTGGTTGACCATATGGCTCAGGGGTATTGAATCCCCATTGACTCTGTGAAGAGTAGTGATGATTATTCCAATCTTGTTCATAGTATTGGGACTGGGGCATGTAATGATTCGAATAAGACCAATCTGGCACACTAGGTTGGTTAGAGTTATGATATGCCGGGTTGGTAATATCCGAAAAAGAGGTTGGTGTATAATATGGATCCTCATTAAAATTGAAAAAATTATTGTTATAGGCCATATCACACAAAGCAAACAAAAGAAAAAAAACAAACAAAAAAGAAAAATTTCTAACCTAAGTTAGGGTAGACCTAGACCTAGACGACTCCTAACTGGTTAGACTGTCCACGGGAGGTCGGGTGCAGATTTTGACCACGAGTTAATAGCCAGGTCAGGGCAAGAGTGGTGGGAGGTTTTCCGTCAAAGACGTTCCTTAATTAAATAACCACCAATCTTCGGGCTTTCGGCCCTCAATCCCTTTCCTAGACACTGATTTGGCAAGAGTCAACTTCCAGCACTGTTCCCCCTTAGGATAATCTCCTATTGAGTCCGAGTGTCCCTAGGGCCAATGTCTACTAATTTTTAAGTTAGGCTTGGGTTAGTGAGTGCTTGGGATATGATTTTTGGGCTAAGGAAGGGTGATGAAATCCCCACCTTATCTTGTTAATGGGTTATGCCCTTAAGATGAATTAGTGCAAGTGTACAAGATAAGTAGATAAGATTCACTCAAAGCAGAAAATCAACCAAGAGATGAGTCCTATTCTACATGCAATGCGTACGTACCTTGCTTCTCCAGCACTCTTCAACAGTAAAAATAAAGGAATTGAAAAGACACGTGCCTAATATGCAAACGTCTAATCAATTTTATCTTTAACAACAAATAATTTACTGTTGAATTAATTAGCAGTATACAGGTTTATCACAGAACAAACCCAACAGAGCAGAAAACAGTATTTGCAATTTGCAGAATCCTGCAAAAATTTCAGTGAGTAATCCTCTACTGTTGCCGCGTTTTCGCGGCTATGGCCGCGGATCCGCGGCAATACAGTAGTCTCTGATGCTCTGCCTTCGAGGGCAGAGGCACAGAGGAGCTATATGTCCACTGCTGCTGCTGTATTTCTGTTTCCTGTTCTCCAAACCTGCAAACAGAAAAGAATAAAGAATTAGTTAAAAATTAAATTTTTGTTTTAGAGATAAACTTACCGTCCCTCCCCGGCAACGGCGCCAATTTGTTGACTGAGATTTCCTGCACACAAAAATATAGTATTTTAGTTTTAAGAATAGGATGTGCAAGTTCTCAATTCTAATCCGCTGTAGCAAGGCTATGCGGGTCGTGATCCTCAGGGAGGGACTGCGATGGAAGCGTTAAGCAAGTTTTACTCTAAAAATTATCTTTTTATTATTAGCAGTGGTATTTACAATGAATGGTATTTACAATGAAGTGAAGAAAAGAATTGTGGAAGATGTGGATCAAAACTAAAGAAAGGAAATAAAGAAACCACGTACGAACCTCTTCAGCCTGCTTACCTTTGATCCGTGCGATGATTTACCTTTTCTCGGAAGACTTGCAAGTATGGCGTATAGGAAGTTAATCGCCATAAGCCATCAAGGGATCTTCTTTGGCTAGGTAGTCTCGAAGCAGTTGGGTCTCATTGTTCACAAGGCATTAGAGAACAAATAGAAGAAAGAAAATAGAAACAGAGAAACACAAGAATAAACAAAAGATGAAAAACATAAAATAATAACAAAAACGAACCTTAAACGGATTTCATTAACAATGGAAGATAAGCGGGCTTATACCGCTGTCACCTCAGTACAAGCGAAGACTCCATCCTCCATGAAAGTTTCCTCCACTCTCAGTTACAAAATTTACAAAATAAAAATAAAAATAAAATCTAACCTAGAAACTAAACCCTAGCTTTTGGCCCTTGGCTTGCCTCTGGACGACCCTGTACGTTGCACTGCAGGGGGTATTTATAGGAGCAGAAGGAGGTAGAGTCCCAATACAACTCTCCCACGAAAGCTGATCCCCAGACTCGTCAGAAATGCCGCGGAAATGGGAAATTTGCCGCGGAAACGCGGCACTTTTGTAGCCAAATGCCACGCGCTTTGGCGCGTGGCCTTCTCTGGTCCGTCCATCTGGGTTTATCTTTCTAGAAATTGCATCCTGGCTCTTAATCTTTGGATTTGGATATAACTTGGGAATCAAGTTACCTAGATCCCAAATCTTTTCCACGAATTTCCTTCTCTTCTTTTAGCTTTTATCCTCATCCTGCAAGTGTTTAGGGTTGAATAGAAGTCTATCCTTCCCTCTTCTTTGTATTTGCAACTTTGGCCCTTGTGTATTTGCAATTTTGACAATTGATATTTGCACTTTGACACCTGGGCTTCAACTGTGGGCTTTTGGGCTTCATTAAGCTTTATTTATTATAAAAATAAGAATTCGAGGCCTGCACACAATAAATTACAAATTATTAATAAATGTGCAGAATTAAATGAATAAATATGAAAATGTGATGGTAAATATGATGATAAAAATGCACTTTTCACTACCAATCACACTTCTTGACCTGGGAGCAAGTATCAACTTGCTACCTCTCTCAGTATACCGCAACTTGGGTTGGGTGAGCTAAGCCCAACTCGAGTCACCATTCAGCTAGCTGACCGATCTGTGAAGATCTCGAAGGGAGAAATCACAGACGTCCTCATCCGGGTCGGGGATTTCATTTACCCCGTTGACTTCATTGTGCTTGAGACCCAACCTGTGTCCAATCTTAGGTCTCAAACTCCCGTCATCTTAGGGCGCCCATTCCTTGCTACAGCCAATGCCATAATCAACTGTAGGAATGGGTCCATGCGATTGACTTTTGGAGATATGACGAAGGAATTCAATGTCTTCAATCTTGGAAGACGACCTAGGGATGTCAATGATCAGACGTTTGAGGTCAATTCTATTGAAAACCTGACCAGTGAGCATGAGGAAAGTATGGAGACAGAAATTGAGGCAGAGTTTGATCTGGAGGCTGAGGATTTTAATCTAGACCAGATCGTAGATTCAGCAGTAGATTGGGCATCTAGCCCCAGTGAACCCCATCCTAGGATTGAAAGCCCAGAGATTGTCTCCAATGAAGCAACACCTTCCCTAGAGCTAAAAGCCTTGCATGAACATCTCAAGTACGCCTACCTGGGCGGAAAGGACACCTTGCCAGACATCATAGCATCCCACCTGACTGAACAACAAGAGGACAACTTAATGTCTATTCTGAAAAGACATAGGGAAGCCATTGGATGGACAATGAAGGACATCAAGGGAATAAGTCCAGCCATAGTACAACACAGAATCCATTTAGTCGATGAATCAATCCCTAGGAAAGACCCACAACGCAGGCTTAACCCTCTCATGCAAGAGGCAGTTAAGGCTGAAATTCTGAAACTATTAGATAATGGGATAATTTATCCCATTTCTGATAGTCAATGGGTTAGCCCTGTTCATGCGGTCCCAAAGAAGGTTGGCTTTACGATAGTAGAAAATGAGGAAAAAGAGTTGGTACAAACAAAACTGCCTACCAAGGTTCGTGTTTGTATCGACTACAGGAAGTTGAATGCAGCTACCCGTAAAGACCACTTCCCGCTACCCTTTATCGACCAAATGCTTGAGCGTTTTGCTGGACATGAGTACTACTGCTTTCTAGATGGGTACTCGGGATACAATCAAATCCCCATTGCTGCAGAAGACCAGGAAAAGATGACGTTCACCTGCCCGTTCGGAACCTTTGCTTATTGGCGCATGCCTTTTGGATTGTGCAATGCTCCTGCAACGTTCCAATGGTGCATGCTTAGTTTGTTCTCTGACATGGTGGAACGTTTTCTTGAAATTTTCATGGATGACTTCTCTGACTACGGAGGTTCATTTGATCAGTGTCTTCATCACTTAGAGTTAATACTACAAAGATGCATTGAGAAGAACCTAACTCTAAACTGGGAAAAATGTCACTTTATGATGAAACGGGGGATTGTCTTGGGCCATGAGATTTCGAGGAGAGGCATAGAAGTGGATAAGGCTAAGGTAGAAGTAATTGCTAAGCTTCCACCACCCAAAAGCATCAAGGATATTAGATCCTTTCTAGGGCATGCTGGGTTCTACCGACGGTTCATTAAGGATTTTAGCAAAATCGTTAGGCCCTTAACCAACCTGCTCGCTAAGGACGTGCCTTTTGATTTCAACGATGAGTGTTTTAAATCATGGGGGAAGCTTAAGCAAGAACTTATCTCTGCGCCTATCATTTCTGCTCCTAATTGGACCCAGTCATTTGAAATCATGTGTGATGCATCTGATTTTTTATTGGCGCTGTTCTAGGACAGCGCATAGACAATAGGCAGCACGTGATTTATTACTCGAGTAGGACTTTGAATGACGCCCAACAGAACAGTACAACGACTGAGAAGGAATTTGTGGCCGTTGTCTTTGCGTTAGAAAAGTTCCAGCCATACTTGTTAGGTTCGAAAACGGTGATTTTTACGGATCACTCGGCTCTGAAATACCTCATGACTAAGAAGGAAGCAAAAGCCCGACTGATTTGGTGGATCCTTTTGCTTCAAGAATTTGACTTAGAAATCCGAGATAAAAGAGGTATAGAAAATGTGGTTGCTGATCATCTCTCACGAATTCCGAATGCACCAACCATCCAAGCTCCGATCAATGAGGATTTCCCAGACGAGCACATCCTAGCCATTCTTAAGGAACCCTGGTATGCTGACATCGTTAATTACCTGGCCACGGGACAATTACCCGCTGACTGGACAAAGCAAGACCAATACCGCTTCTTTACCCAAGTACGGTACTTCTTCTGGGTAGAACCGTATCTTTTTAAGTATTGTCCCGATCAAATAATTAGACGATGCATACCCGAGGAGGAACAGAGGAGTGTGCTCAACTTTTGCCATGACCTTGCATGTGGAGGACACTTCGGTCCCCGCAAGACTGCCGAAAAGGTTCTACAAAGTGGGTTCTACTGGCCCACTTTGTTCAAAGACTCATATCATTTTTGCAAGTCATGCACAAATTGTCAGAAAATTGGGAAGATTTCAAGAAGAGACATGATGCCCCTAAACCCGATCCTTGAAGTTGAAATTTTTGATGTTTGGGGTATTGATTTCATGGGGCCATTTCCCAATTCCTTCGGCAACCAATTCATTTTGGTTGCTGTAGATTATGTCTCTAAGTGGGTAGAAGCTGTGCCAACTAAGACGAATGACAACAAAGTGGTTGTCAAATTTCTCAAAGAGAACATCTTCTCCCGATTTGGCACCCCTAGAGCGATAATTAGTGATAATGGATCACATTTCTGCAATAGAGTTTTTGAAACTCTGATGCGAAAATATTCCATCAATCACAAGTTATCAACTCCGTATCATCCCAAGACAAATGGGCAAGTCGAAGCCACCAACCGACAGATCAAGCTCATTCTGGAAAAGACTGTCGGACAAAACCGAAAGGATTGGTCGATTAAGCTCAATGATGCATTGTGGGCTTACCGCACTGCTTTTAAGACAGTTCTGGGGATGTCTCCTTATAAAATCTTGTTTGAAAAAGCCTGTCATCTGCCAGTAGAGTTAGAACACCGGGCCCTCTGGGCAATTAAGCAACTCAACTTTGATTTGACCAAGGCCGGTGAACTTAGGAAACTATAGATTTTAGAATTAGAGGATACGGAATGAAACCTATGAAAATGCCCGAATCACCAAGAGCAGAACTAAATTTTTCCATGACCAAATCATAACCCGGAAAAACTTTGCACCAGGAGATAGGGTTCTGCTGTATAACTCTAGGCTTCATATTTTTGCGGGGAAGCTGAAAACTCGTTGGTCAGGACCGTTCATTATGCGCACTGTTTTCCCACACGGTGCTGTGCTTATTGCAGACCCTAAGAACAACACAGAATTCAAAGTTAATGGGCAAAGACTGAAGCCCTTCTTGACCACTGAGCCCATGACTCCGGATGATAGTGTGCTGACTCTTTTTGCCCCATCATACACCTAACCACAAAAAATAAATAAACAAATTAAAAAAAAAACTTGTTTATATGCTTACCTCTTCTACATTTTTTTTAGCCTATTCGCACTTGGCCGGCCCGAGTCCATGAAGACGGTGACATCATTTCTTTTCCCTATTTATTGCATTCACATTTCCATATGCATTCATTAAGGACAATGCATTAGATAGGTGGGGGGGTGCTAACACTTTTCTTTCTTTTTTTTTTATTCTTCTTTTTTATTTCAAAAAAAAATTCTTTCAAAAAAAAGAAAAGAAAAAAAAGAGAAAAAAATCTAAATTGAAAAGAAATTTCATACTCTTTGTAAACATACCAAAAGATTGTAGGAATTACGGGAACCTTATTAAGGAATCTTTATTTTTGCCTAAGTAAACAAGAAAGAATGGTTTGACTAAAAAGATAGGAGGGATAAGGAAAATAACTCATACCTTTTATTTAGCCTTAGTAGAATATGCATAATTCACACACACATGCTTGGGATTTAGAGACACAACTCTGAAAAAAAGAAAAAAAAGAAAAAAAGAAGGAAAAAAAAAGCTGGGTAATTGTGCCTCAAGAAGCATGATTACTCATGCTAAAAACATTAATTAATATATAAATCTTTATTTCGTGGCCTACTCCACTTGCGTATTTACCTGAAGGGTGTTTTTCCACCTGGTGCCCTGAGACCATCTGGTTTGGGAGTCATCGGTTTGATATGTGTTACATAAGTGAAGTAGAAAGCCTAATGGAACCAAGAATAATAAGTAAATATTAATAAAATTAAAAGATATTCAAAGTTGAGTTGAAAAATCCCAAGCACATCATACTTACACAGTATGCATATCTATCTAAAGCAAAATAAAAGAATGAGTTAGAAGTACAAGATCCTTTCTAAATTTAAAGGAAAACCATAGTTTCTTCTTTTATGAAGGCTAAAGTATAAGAGGGCTTATGAAGGTTAAACCTAATTCCTACATCATTCAGTTATTTTTACTTAGATGATTGAAAGTTCTTTTTCATGAAAAAAAAATTAAACAACTAACTTCTTTTCTTTACTGGATTTTGTGGGTGCAATCCGCTGAAAACCCTCAGGAGACAACACTCCTCCTCTAGGGAAACCTAGAGGTTTAACGGCTTGTTGCACATGCTCAGTGCAATCGCGTCACCTACGAAAATGGTGTAATAATGTTCTCATTTTTGTTTTGCTCGGGACGAGCAAAAAGATAAGTGTGGGGGTGTGATTAGTCTCTAATTTTGCATAATTTTCATCACATTCTCATATTTATTTCATGTAAAATTTTGTTAATAAAACCTTGCTTGCTTGATCCTAGGTCCATGGTGTGCAAATGAAGAAGAAGACCTAAATCACCATTTAATTGGTGATTAAAAGCCTACCAAGTAGCCATTGACTTTAGGGTGAAGATTTTGTCAGCTCAGGGTATCAAATCGCAAATCCAGAAGATCAAGGCATCAGAAGACAGTCTGGGCGACACGCTGCCCGAAGCCAGGCGCGCGCCGCCCTGGCAGGGCCGCGGAAACGCGGCCCAGGCCGCGTTTCCGCGACCCTTTGGGCGCACGCGCCTGCGCTTTGGGCCACCTGCTTCCCACGTGGCCCCCTGTTCCCTGGTGCCTATAAATACCCCCCTGGGGTCTTCAGTTGGAGCCAGATCTAGAGTTTAGAGCAAGTTGTGTAGTTTTATTTTTAGTTTGTAGTGGTTGTTGTTGTTCTTCTTCTAGTTCTAGCTTTAGCCATTAGAGTGAAAGAGAGAGAGTGTGTACAAGTTGTATTGGAAGGTAATAAGATAATACAAGTAATTACTTCTCTTTCTTCTTTCCATTTACTAGTTGTTTCATTTGCTTCCATTCGCTTTTACATTCTTGCTTCAGTGTAACTCCTTCTCTTTATCTCTTTTCTTTTGTTGTTCTTTTCTTCTCCATGTGTAACTAACTCCTCCATTGCATGGCTAACTAACTACTAACCCACTAATCTTTAACTACTTGATTGATAACCCGCGAGTCAATAGTGTCAAACAAGCCTTATGCAAACGAGAGCTATAGCATCTTAAGACGAGGGTTCTAACTCTAACTTACCTACAAGTATTTACCTTCTTATATTTCATACTTAAATGGTTTCTTTGATGATCTATGGGTTTCGTATTTTACTTATTGTTGTAAGCTAGAGACTTTCCTTTTAACTTTGCCGATACCATTAGTGCACTCGTGTCTCCCCGTATTCTCGCCTTCTAATGGATCTTGATATGGGAATGTCCGAGTTTTTGCCGTGTAAAGCAAAGTTATAGGAAGAACTTTCACTCGATTTCCACGTGAATAGTTCCATTGCATAAGAGGTAAGCTTGCCTATGATCCATCGTGAGGCACATCTTCAAGAAGTTAGGGATTAGTGGGAGCAATTAGTAGAACGTTAGCCATGCGTTTTACCATTAAGAAAAACCCACTTTTATAAACTACCAAAACATTTTCCAACAATTCTTGAAACAACTTATTTTAACTTTTCAATTCTTTATTTGGAAACAAAGAATATTTTCTTTTCTTGAACATAAAAGCCGCATCAAGCTTCCATCGCTCTCCCTCCTTGTGGATACGACCCGTATAGCCACTTTGCTACTACGAAAGAATCGCAAAAGTAGTAACTTCGACCTACTCCCTTTCTACTTTTCTTGTGCTTGCTTTTTGCCGATCAGTATGCTTATCTCCCTCGAGAGCTCATTCTTTATAGATCCAACTTAACAGGTCCCATTGCACCTTCCGCTGCGGCCTGGGGGATCGAGCATCACCTACACACGACTAAGTTTGGGGCATGGTTCTGATACCATTTGTAAGGACTGGGGTACCATCCCAAAAGACTACTATGTTAGGTGGAGTAGCCCAAATTCTTATAAACCCAAGATCATCCCTATATCTAGCCGATGTGAGGCTATTTGTTCGACTCAAATTTCCAACACTAAGTAGCATGTGTAATTAGGTAGGGTGGCTTAATTAAGACTGCACAAGCATGCTTGCATGCATGTTTATGTATTCAAGTTAACAAAAGGGAGCATAATTTCTTTGCATTCAAAGATATATTAACAAATCTGCACCAGGTCTTTAATGAATAATAAATTATTCCACCTTAGTTTGAATTGTATCAAGCGTCCTTTTGGATCTTCGTTATCTTCACTAGCCTCGACAGGCTTAACCTTTGCCAATTTAAACACCAAGCAATTCAAGACAGTGCTCGAACTTTTATGAAGGTACAGGCTTCATCATCATATTTGTTGGATTATTTACAATACAATTTTCTTAACTTTGCTGACTTTAATTTTTCGAATAAAATGATACCTGGCATCAATGTGCTTGGTTCTCATGATATATCTGGTGCTTCATCAGATTTATAGCTCTCTGACTGTCACAAAACACCATAATTACACCTTGATATAAGCAGAGGTCTTCAATCAAACCTCTTGACCAAATAGCTTCTTTCACTGCCCTGTAACTGTCATATATTTTGTCTCTGTAGTAGACAAAATAACAATCGACTGTAGAGTTGTCTTTCAACTAATATCACAACCTAAAATAGTGAAAACATAACATATCAGAGATCTCCTTCTATCCAGATCGCCTGCAAAATCTGAATCGAATGTCCAACAACTTTAAATCAAAATTAGTTTCCCTGTCAAAATACAAACAAATATTAGTAAATCCTTTTAAATATTGTAAAATTTGTTTCACAGTCTGTCAATGATCTTTTCCATGCTTGTCCATATATCGACTCACGACATATGATTGTAAATGTCTGGTCGAGTACACACCATAACATACATAATGCTTCCAACTGCACTGGCGTAGGGATCACGAGACATATACTTTCCCTCTTCATTAGTTTAAGGAGACAAATCTGCTGAAAGCTAAAAATGAGCAGCAAGTAGACTCTTCACAGGTTTGGCATCAAGTATGCCAATTCTCTCCCACACCTTCTCGATGTATTTCTGGTGAGATTGTAATGCCTCAATCCCATGGGTACGGAGACGTTACTGCGACGTATATACGTAGGTCGAAAATACCCTCACATATATACACTAAACATCAGTACAGACAAGAATCAAAGTTCAAAAATACGTGGTACGATATACATTCCAACATGTGAGTACAATTATAAAGTTATCACCGATGTAACACAATATTACAAGAATATTACATTACTGATAGGCACAATTGCGAGAATAAAAAAAGATATACAAGTATGAACAGTACAAAGGGCACTCACGAGTTACAGAAGGAAAACTCGAGAGACGAGCAGGGGGTCTGGAGGGCTAGGGCCTTAGACGATTTGCCGATGATCCACGCTACCACCGCTAGGGGTGAGCAGAGTTCGGTTATAACCGAAATAGCCGACAAAAAATCGAAACCCGAACCCGAACCGAACCGAACCGCACTAATTCGGTCGGGTTTCAGTTTTGTGTTCCAAAAACCGAACCCGACCGAACCGAACCAAATCTCTCACCCTATATATCACCCTACTCAAATTCAATTTAGTGAATCATATAGTTCATAATAAAAACTGGTGGAAGCTGATCTCATTACTTTTGGTAATACCATCTTTTTTTATGTTGAATATGTGAAAGCTATGTTAAATACACCATCGCAATTGAGAATAATATTTATATTAATATAGTTTTATTTCATTCTTATCATTAAATGTTAGTAATAATTATATGAGTTTTGATATTAAGAGATCAAATACAATATAAAAGTTTTAGAATATGAAATTTGCAATTCACATTAAGTTTAAGGTGTTTTCTTTATTTCTAATTTGGGTAATGGATATTTGAGATTAGAATATTAAAGGATGATAATATAATGGTGATTAAAAATGCAAGAAATGATAACAATATATTGGCCTAACTGAAAAAACTGAAAAACTGGACCAAATTGAGTCAATTCGGTTCGGTTCGGTTACTAAGTCTAATCGGTTCGGTTCGGTTTTGTAAAAAATTAGCAAAAACCAAACCGAACCGACCGATGCTCACCCCTAACCACCGCGCTACTTTGATCAGCAACCGGGAGAATCCACAAGCTCCAAGCTCTAAAATCTGGACATGAGGATCCAAAGGAATAAGAAACTCTCCCAATGAGCGGTATGGTGAATGCCAAGTGAAGGGCAGGAATATGCACACATGTATCGATAAATCTGATTTATATACAAGCATTGAAAATCCTGTCATGAGTACAAGCATACGGGAGCAGGCAAAGAGATAGTTAGTGATATCAAGTAGGGAACTTGCATGGTATAATATGATAAGAGCACGAGACCAGTGAAATAGAAAACTAGCGGTAAGACAGGATGAATACATATAAATATAATAATAATAAAATCAGAAATTCAAAGTAAAACCCCATGAAAGCAAATACGCCAAAACCAGTGGTATAAACCCAGTTTACGGCTTCATGAGATAAGTACGTTGAAAGAATAATTCAAAAAAGAAAACCCTCATCTATGTACTGTATATCTCACGTCATCGTAAACTAAGTCCATACAACCCGAATTGTAAAACACACAACGAATTATTAGTTAAAATTTTTTATTATTATTACTTGTCATACCCAAATTTTTAGGTATGTGGACTAGCGTTCTAGCACATATATATCCACATCTGAGTAAAGCAAGGTTGTTATTGAAAACCAATGGGGGTATCAATGAACAATATTTACAGTGAGTCCCGTGCATGCCCGGGACCACGGTCCATTGCGTTCTGCTGCTGGTATACAGAACTGGTCGCAAGGCCTACATGAGGGTCTTACTGTATGCTCTTTTTCATGACGGTATCGGAAGGAGGGAGCCAGCACTCTCCTCGGTCACCTGGAGGCCCTCAGGTCGACCCGAAATAGTTAGTTGCACAACATACCTAATATCACTGTAAATATATTCACCACTTGAAGTCCATCAATTTCCCCCTTACCCGAAATAAGTTGTCCTTTTTATAATTTATTATAGTGTAATTATCATATTTACGAGAATAGTAGGAGCATGATAGGTTCAAGAGTTACAGGAATAACAGGAGTACATAAGTACTAAATATAGGTCACTATATATAATACATAATAGCAGGATAGGCTTCCCGAAATATGATAATACAAGGCAAGCAGTAATGTGCAGGTGACAGGTGATAAGTGATATCAAACAGATGTCAGGTGATAACAGGCAGGAGTCAGGTGAAACATCCAAGAGTCAGGTGTCAAGTAATAGCAAGGTGGATATCACTATCATATATCTCAATACAAGAACACAGTACCGATACAGGGGATCGGTGCGAATATAAGAAGACGGTACTGACATAAGAGATTAGTACGAATACAGGGTAACAATATAGTTCGAGAAAATAGTATAAATACAAGTTTCAAACTCTTCACAACCATCAAGGAAAGAATAATAATTGAATTAACAAATAGACAAGTGAGCATACAAGCAAGCGTATATTCAAGCGAAGTAAAACAAGCTAGAATGAAGTTAACGTACAACACTAGACGCCATTACGTTCGGCATGATTACCACTCGCGGCACGGCTAAATGCATACGATAGAGTAAGCGTATGAACGTTGTTCTACCATGTGGGGCAAAGCCGCGCTCACAGCGTAACTACGCTCAAACGGAGTTAGCGGTAAAGCGTTGAGTGTTAGCTCCGCCTATCGGGCGTAGCTAAAAAACTGGACAATCTGAACGCACTCCTCTTTGAGGAAGTGGGTGAAGCAGCCCGTAAGCCTGAAAGGCTGAAAGGCCAAGTGGATACCTGCAGAAGTGTTAGTACCAAACACACACATGTAAACACCGTAATAACTAGTTATCAATAGAGCAATGAAGCTTGGAGGCTGAGCAAGGAAGGATTAAGGCAAGCGAGCATACAAGCGAACAATCAAGTGGAGCTAGACAAGCTGGAGCGAGGCTAACACACGGTGCTAAATGCTATCACGCCCAGTGTAGTTACCGCTCGCGACAAAGCCACGATAACATACAGCAATCGCTCGCGGTGTAACTACACTCGGACAGAGTTAGTGATAGAGCGTTGAGTGTAAGGCTCGCCTACCAGGCGGAGCATGAGAGCCCGGAGGCTAAATATAACCCGAAAGTTGGGTATAGAAAGCCCGAAGGCTGAACATAGTCCAAAGGCTGGGTATAATACCTGCACAAGATGTTAGTACCACCCGAGCATACATAGGAACGCGATAATAGCTAAACTATCGTGGAGATCCGAAAGCTGAATGTGGAGCCCGGAGGTCGAATAGAGGCTCGGTGGCTAAACGACCATGAAGGGTCGGCCACGTATGATATCAAAGCAATAAAAGAACATATCACAGGTATGATATATGTACAAGTAAACTATTCTAGTATAAGCATTCGTCATATGTGTAGTACGTATACAGTTTAGGGCACTTGGCCACATAAAAATACAATCACACGGTATAAAACAAAATACAAAATACAAGCGAGTTAATAAATACATGGATCCCCGAAATACAGCTCAACCCTTCGAAGTGGGGAGACCCAATAAAGAGGCGAGTGGACACTCGCCTATAAATTTTCAAAAAATGGCGTCAAATCTCGGAACACCAGAAATACGTGCATGCCACCAATATATATTAAAATATAAATATATATATTTTAGAGAGTGTTAGAGAGAAAAAGAGAGAGAAAGAGGAAGAGAGCTAGAGAGAAACTGATCTAGAGGGAGAAAGAGAGAGCTAGGTGAGAAAGAGATCTAGATAGAAAGAGAAAAAGGCTAAAGAGAGACGATGAAAGAGAGAAACGGGGAGAGAGAGAAGAGAGAGAGAGAGAGAGACAGAGACAGATGAGAGTGAGAGAAAGTATAGGAAAAAGTGAGAGACAGAGATAGATGAGGGCAAGAGAAAGTATAGGAAAGAGAGAGAGAGAGGCCACGGCCGGCCCCTAGGCGTAAGCACATATCTAGCCCACGGCCAGGTGGCTGTGGGTGGCGGCGACGGCCACACGCCGCCGGCAAGGAGGAGGTCGGCCAAGGAGTGGGGAGAAGGAAGGTGGTTAGGGTTATGGTTTTGGAGATGGAAATGAAATTGGAGGAAGTGAGAGAAACAGGAAGAGTAGGGGAGTGTGGTGGTGGAATTAGTGGTTGGTGTTGGAATTGGAGAAGTGGTGGTCGTGGATTTGAAAAGAAGATGGAAATGGTGATTTTGTAAGAGTGAAAGGAGATGGTGGTTGAATTGAAGGTGAAGGAGGAGTTGGGAAGTGTGGGTGGTGCGCTGGAGTTGGCCGCCGGCCATGGGGTCGCCGGAGTTGGAAGGGAGGTGGTAATGTTGGTGGTGGTGGTTGATTGAAGAAGAAGTTGGAGATGGTGGTGTAGAAGAGGATTTGGGTGGAGGAGAAGTGGAAGGAGGAGGGAGGTCACCTCCTGGGGATCTGCTGGCTGGAGAAGGCGCTAACGTTGGTGGTGCTGGCCCAAGGCGGCGGTGGCAGCATCGTTCCCAGAGGAGGAGAAGGAGGAGGGAAGGAGAAAGGGAGAAAAGAAAGAAAAATAAAAATAAAAATAAAAGATAGAGAGGAGAGGAGATGGGGATGTGATGGGGTTTAATAGGGGCAGGCCCCACGTGGAGGGGGAGGGGGAGTGGGAGGCAGGTGAAGGGAAAAAGAAAAGGAAAAGAAAGAAAGGAAGGAAAAAAATGAGAAGATTCCAAAAATAATATTATTTTAATAATATCGGAATATATCGACTGTTCCAGAAAAATTTTCAAAAATACCTAGAGGTAGAAAATATCACCTTGAGAAATAATATGAAATAGATTTTTAGAAAATAAATCACATTTTTAAATTAAAAAAATCTTAGAATCAACCAGCGGTATCGGGTGACACCAAAACCGGTCAAACTTCGATAAATTCAAAAAAATCCCTAAAAGTGCATTAAAATAGAAAATGCGATTCTAAGAAATTATGTGAAACAAATTTAAGAAATTCATCTCCATTTGTAAATTAAAAATATGAGAATCAATCAGCGGCACTGGTCAATACCGGTTTTGAAGATTTTGCAATTTAATTCAGAAAAATTCTAAAAAATCATAAAAAATATAAAATATTAAAAAATAATTTGAAACTAAAATCAGTCAAATCTAACTATCAGAAAGACTAAATCGAGCAATACACTAGGATCGGGTTCCCGGTCCAGACTAGGGTTGACTCTGGGTCCACGAATCTGAATCCAATGCAAAACGATCATATAGATAATCATAAAATAAAAACCAATACAGAATGTAAATTGAAAAATATGATCGAAAAATCTGAATACATATCTAAGTACGTATTCCGAGAACGGGGTGTTATATTCTATCCACCTTACAAAAATTTTGTCCTCAAAATTTCGATTAGGGGGAGGATAAACACAGGAAGGACAAGGATGAAAATTATACCAATTAAGATATGACTAACTAAGGGTAATCTCATAATTGACTGATCAATAACTATGGACCTAAACGTCTTCTGCACTTCCTACCATATAATTCTTGGACGGTGCCATATCAATACAGATTTGATAACTATTAATAAGAGAATTCTCTAGGAAGAAGATAATTAAGATTCTGAATGGTCTAATTAGACTACCCGATGTTTCTGAGCGTAATAAGATCATCTGAATATAAGAAGGGTCTCTAAACTTCTCTGTAGACTTTTAACAAGATTGCGATCTGAATCCTGTGTTTCTGCCCGACACAATAATAACTAGAATACTGTGTTGTTGAATCATCTCCCTCATATAATTATCTGCCAGGACTCTGTAGACTGACTCACTCTTGATAATATGAAATGAGCTGGCTTAAGAACTAGCCAAACTTTCATTACTTGAATTCTGCTAGAATCGATGGAGATTACTCCCTTCAAATAGGCAAGACCCCAAAAAAATGATACTTAGATGTTCAGAACTCATACTACTCTACGTGGCATGAAGCTGTTCCTGGTGAAGAGTCTGTTATAAGATTGCCAAATGTTTAGCTTGTTCTCTGTTACTCTGAAAGTAGACCATAATATAGGGAACGTGACTAGGATAGTAAACTCTGATGGAACTAGCCACGAGCGAAGTCAGTATCAGGTGGGGCCATTGCGTAACACAGCGTCGCCACTAAGCATTAGGGTGCAGTGGAGCTAACACTCTACGAGGTTTACACTTGGCGAAGCCCACGCGGCGAAGCCAGTGCGTAACACATTGCTAGATGCTAAGCACTGGGGTGCAGCAAAGCTCACGCCCGGTTGAGCTTATGTGGCTAGAATATGACTCTCGCTTGGTGAGGCTAGTGGGGTTCGTGGCTCATCAAATCCATGAAGGCGGCTAAGTATTGTGGCTCTGAGCTCAATGAAATTGAGAAAAGAGATCATGATCACTACTGGAACACTATAGAAAATGCCATAGCTCTGCATGACAGAAGTTCTAAATCTTAAAAATCATTCATACCGATACTCCTCGTGTCATGATACAGTCTATTTGACTAAATAAGTGATGACTATCCAACTTCCTGTGCTGATCCCTGTGGTGCGTCTATACATAGAATGCGAAGCCGAAGAACTGTCTGGTATAAGATAACACGATGAACTAGAATTAAAGAATACCAAAATAGAGGAGAGAAAATCACATCTGTCCAGTCGCTACCACACTAGTCTACCTATATCTTAAGTTGGTATAAAAACTATGAAAATCGGGAGTGTGAAAATGTAAGGGATTCAGGGATCAAAGGAAGGATGATCAAGAAGAAATAGATAACTTTGCACTTTGGATCGTATAACCAAGATTCATGCATTCCAGTTACAAATTTTTTTACCAGTAATTTGCCATCTGGACGTACTGAAGATGGGAGAACCTAGGCTCTGATACCATCCTATAACGCCCCGATCCTGTGGGTACGAAGAAGTTACTGCGGCGTATATACGTAGGTCAAAATATCCTCACATATATACGCTAAGCATCAGTACAGAAAAGAATTAGAGCACGAAAATACGTGGTGCATTATACATTCCAACAAATGAGTACAATTACAAAGTTATCATAGGATGTGACACAATATTCTAAGAATATTACATCATCGATAGGCGCAAATATAAAAATACCAGAGATGTACAATTATAAACAGTACAAGAGGGCTCTCGAGTTACAGAAGGAAAACTCGAGAGGGCAGGGGGCTTGGAAGTATAGGACTTTGGACGATCAACTGCTGATCCACAATGCTACCACTGCGCAACTCAAACTTTTGGATCTACCTGAGAGCCTCCAGGTGTCCGAGGGGAGCGCTAGCTCCCTGCTCCTGTTACTTCCTGAATGGGCATAATATAAGACCCATCTCCTGTTTGCCTAGTGGCAGGTTTCGGGTCAGCACCGAAATATCCTGGGCCGTGGTCTCAGGTATGTATGGGACCCACTATAAACATAACACATTGGTTTCATCATCAGATTCAAATAACAACCTCAGCTTACTGATATATGGATGTATATGTGTTAGGACGCTAGGGTACATACCTAGATATATGGATAGGATGAGTAATAATAATAAGATGCTAATTAATAATTCGTTGTGTTATTTTGCAATTCAGGTTGAATACACTCAGATTACGGTGACATGGGATAAAGGTATATAGATGAGGGTTTTCTTGTTTGAATTATTCCTTCGATGTACTTGTCTCATGAAGCCATAAACTAAATTTGTACAGCTGGTGTTGCTTGTGCTTGATATTATTGGTTTTATCAGTTTTTATCAATTTTTATGTTGTTTCTTAGTTTAGGAGTCAATTCAGGTTATATGAACTCAGTATACAATAGCATAAGGTATACATTATATATAAGAAGGTTTCCTTATTTGGATTAGTCCTTCGACATACTAACCTCACGGATCGGTAACTTGGGCTTGTATAACTAGTTTTATTATATTTACTTTACTTGCTACCTCCTTACCTGCTCTTGTATGCTTATGCTCACGACACGACTTTCAATACATGCTCTTTGACTCGAATTTATCAATACACGTGTGCTGATCAATGCACGCCACTTGGCATTCATCACTCGTTGGGGGAGTTCTGACTCCCATGGATCTGCATGTTCAGATCTTGGAGCTTGCACCTTGGTGGACTTCCTGGTTATTAGACTTGCGCAGCGGTAGCATTATGGATCAGCAGTTGATCGTTCGAATCCCTATCCTTCCAAGCCCCATGCTTGTCTCTTGAGTTTTTCTTTTGCAACTCGAGAGCGCCTTTCATACTGTTCATAATTGTACATCTCTTGTATTTTCACACTTGCGCCTATCGATGATGTAATATTCTCATAATATTGTATTACATCCTGTGGTAACTTTGTAATTGTACTCATATGTTGGAATGTATAATGCATCATGTACTTTCGTACTCTGATACTTGCCTGAACTGATGCTTAGCATATATATATATGTGAGGATATTTTCGACCTACGTATATATGTCGCAGTAACGTCTCTGTACCAGCGGGATCGGGATGTTACAGAGACAAAAACAATTTTTCTTCTTGCCTATTCTTGTGAATTTTCTGAAGGTTCACCTAGAGGGGGGTGAATAGGTGATGGCTAATCTAACGGTCACTTAATGCCAAATGATGCAAATAATGCGGAAGCAAAAAGCAATTATGACCTAATTAAAACTTTTACACTAAACACTATGTATAACACAAGAGTGTTGCCAAATTCCCCGTGAAGGGCTCTAGACAAACTCCTCTAGATTCCCCTTGAATGGGTTGAGGTGCCGCGTTGGCTCTCTTGGTTGAATACAAGTGTTAGCAACAATCCCAAGCAAGTATATCAATATGAGCACAAATGAATATCTAGCATATAAAGATGAGCACAATAAAAGTATGCAAGATATAAAAGAGACAAAGAGAGAGAGAGAGTGAGCAATCGCAAACACAAGGGTATGTTTCGAGGTTCGAGCACACTTGCTCTACATTCCCGCCTTCGACACACGAAGGATTTCCACTATGCAAGATCCCAATGGATCTCCTCGGTGCCGCAACACCTACAAGCCCTCGGACTCTCTAGTCCCGTACACACCGCAAGCTCACTAGCTCGCCGAGGGCCGCACCTCAAACAACCGAGTTCACACAAGAACTCTAAACCACCGCGAGCACACTTGCCCGCCTCCTCAAAAACAAGAAAAGATCTCTTGGTGATCTAAACACTTTGATCACCAATAAAAGCTCTCACTACAACACTCCTATAAGATGAATAGATCAATGGATGCTCAAGTGTTTGTGTGAGAAAACAAGGAAAGAATCTTTGGTGAAAACTCAAGAAAATCTCTTTTACACTGTTGATAAACTCTCCTTTTAATTGGAAGTATTGGCTCTAATTTTATGGAGAAAAACCTCTGGAATGAATGGGAAAAACTGGCTCTAAGAGTCTCCAAAATCTTGGCTCAAAACAATGACCAAACCCCCAAATTTATAGGCCAGAAAAATATAGCCGTTGGGGTCTGTCAGAGCTGCCGGTCGACCCGTGCGGTCGACCGCCAACGGTCAGAAATCAGACCTTTGGAGCCACGGTCGACCGCCTGGGTCGACCGACCCACTGGAGCTGAGAGTCTAACTCTCTATCGGTCGACCCGTACGGTCGGCCGAACTTTCCAGAGAGCAGAGCTCTCTGGAGAGGTCGACCCGTACGGTCGGCCGTCCTCCAGTGCACAAAGGCGTGCACATCTGTGCACGTCGATCGACCGGTCCAGTCGGCCGACTTCAGGATTAGTCGACTATATAGTCGACTTGCTGAAGCCTGAAACAGTTTTCTGGGATTAAAAAGTTAGTCTTTTTGGCTCAAATAAAATCCCATAAAATACATAAAAATCTACAAAAATAGTTTAACCAATATACTTTGATAAACAAACATACTTGCACAAAATCAAGGCATGTTATAAAAGTTTGGACTATTTTTGTAACTTGAAAATATTTGGCTCATGATAAAAACTGTTTTTCCAAAACAATATTTTTCCAAAACATGTTTTTCCAAATCTTCATCAAATACAAAAACAAGATATACTTTTAAGGCATAGTGTGTATGGATATGATCCACTACACAATCATAATGAAATATCTATGTTTTTGTCATAAAGCTCTAAACTTGGTTTTGGTTAAAAGATAAGTATATGAGAAACATCAAAAACCAAACTTGTATTTTTCCAAAATGAAAAATCTTTTCTAAACCGAAAAATCTTTTATGAAAATAATTCTATCAAGAGTGTGTGTGCATGGTATACTTGAGCAATCCACCAACTATCTATCCTTTATATTTTATCTAAAACAACAACAAAATCTTATACCTAGGCACAAGTCTTCATCTTCTTGAAGTCTTCACTTGAAGGCTTCTCATCTTCTTGACTTGGTCCAAGCTTGATCCGAAAGCTCCTTGGATCATACCGTGCTAGCTCCAAATCTTGATATTTTATCCTTTGTTGAGCTATGCACCTACTAAGATCTTGATAATGAATCTGTAACTAATTAAACACAAGATCATTAGTAAACATAACTTCATGAGTTGATCATCATCAAAACTAGGGTGATAGGCCTTTGGGCCAACAATCTCCCCCTTTTTGATGATGACAAAACTCATGAAGTTATATATGCATGAATTAAAGTAAAGCTTCAATGAAGCTCCCCCTTAACTCATGCATAGACATAAATAATAATATATGAAATGAAGCTCATAAACATGTATGCAAATGAATGGAGATAAAACAAAATAAATCTTTTTCTCCTATTTGCAAAACAAAACTATATATGCATAAACATAAATCTTACTCAACCATGCATATAAACTTAAAATCTTTCTCCCCCTTTTTGTCAATCATCAACAAAGGGGTAAAAACACAATCAACAAAATTTTCTCCCCCTTTTTGTCAAAAACAAAAAGATCAAGAAGGGGTTAAACAAATCAATCAATAAAGATTTATATACGATATACATTCATGAAGAGGAAGACGCTAAGTTAGCTTCCCTACACATATGCATTACAGAAGAAGGGATGACAAGCCCCAATTCGCATAACACATATTATGTAATGCATAAGAGGAGATGTGAAGCTCCCCCTACACACGTATATCATATAAAGAAGAGTTGTCAAGCTCCACAATTTATAATATACTCAACATGAATTTATATGTAGAAGAGATGTTAAGCTCTCCTTGCATATAGGAAATACATATCAAAATATTTTAAATTTTTCAAAAAAAAATTTAAGGTATCAGAGCTCTTGTAAAGCAAACAAATTTTTAAGATACCAAATTGAAAATAATCATTATTGTAAAATATATTGATACCAATTGACATTTAACAAATATGAAGTTTAATCATATTGATACCAATAGTAAACATATAATCAAAATTTTATTTTTCATCATAAACTTTGTGCTTTTTTTAAAAATGTGAGCCAATTGTAAGTTAAGCACATGAAAATCATATATATATGTATGAAATAAGTATACCAATTGAAATTAATACATACATATATAAGAAAACAAAAATATGAGTATATACAAAAATTATCAATTTAGATACCAATTGAAAAGATCCAATGATACCAATTGACATAACAAAGAGATCAAGTGTATAACTCATAACCTATACCTCCCAATCATGTTCAAGATTAAAATGATTTTCACTATAAAGCATACTTGAGCATAATCGCCCATCCATCCTCCCATTGATGGTAGGAGTTTTCATTTGAAAAATAAGCTTTGTTTGAAAAATTCTACCAAATGAAGAACAATTAACTAGTTAAAATAATTTTTTGAAAAACTAGTTAAAGATCCTTCAAAAACATGAAATTAAAGCATATGTATTTCATGAATCATACTAAATACATAAAAGTTCAATCACTCATAGTCCATAAAGCTCAAAATTATCTTGAAAAGTAAAAGATGAGTGTTCAAAGGTTATGTAAATAGCATTTTCATGAAAATAGACATTGAAGCTCATCAAACATGAATCTCATTTTTAGACAAGACATGAAAATTTTTTTATTAAAAATAAATCATGAAAATATTTTTTTATTTTTCATCTTAAAATAAACTTCAAGGTATATGTATGATTTATCCAATCCTAACAATACACATACATATCCCAAATATAAAAGAGTCTATTAAATGTATTTGCTTGAAAGCAAGAGACTCACGGGTATACATGTATATTTATTAGATTTGAATTAAAAATACATATACATGAAGTAAAGCATAAAATAGGCAAAACATGTATAAAAGAGAATCATCAAAACTAGTCTATACATATGCATATAGTGGATACAAATGAGCATGAAGTTCATATATATATGAGTCAATTGTAGTTCACTATTCATATATGTATAAATGCAAGTTTGACACATTCTACATCTAAGCATGTAAATACCACATGAAGCACACAAATCATAAAACATGAACATGCTATGAATATTATAAATGAACAAGCAAGAACATAAAAAGTAGGAGTTTAGAGATTGATACCAACTCCAAAGCTCCAAGCATGGTGGTCATCCCACCAAAACTTCCTTGATAGCGGTGCTCCAAATATGTGTCCTTTTAGTTCAAGTGCACCCACCATCAAGGCACCAAATCTCTCACGTTTTGTGAGAGCCCTCACCTACATCAAAAGCAAATGGTGGGGGTTTTGGTACCCATATTTTCTTGGATCCTTGGGGGTTAGTCTTGTAAGGAATCCAAAATCTTTTATTAGCAAAATTAAAATGATCTAACCTATCATAACAAAATTTTGCTAAATGGCCTTTGCGGCCACAATGTGTACATATGTACACCTTAGTATGCTTATGTGTGTGGGTGTGAGCATGATGTTCAACATAAGCATGATGTGGTTGTGCATGAACATGTGGAGTTTGTTTCTTTGAAAACAAAGACTCCAATTTAGTATGATTGAATGCACATGTGCTCAAATTAGAGCTCAAACTATCTATTTTATTTTTCAAATCTTTAATCTCATTAGTGGTGGCATGTAAAGCATGATGAGATATATGATCATTTTTCTTTTTCTTTTTCGAAACAAATTCTTTTTCTTTTTCACAAATCTTTCTTTCAAAGTCTTATTTTCTTGAAAAACAACTTCCTTTTGTTTTTCCACCAAATCAACTTTATTTTTCAAAATAGTGTTTCCTTCACAAAGATTATTTAATTGGTCATCAAGGAAACATTTTCATCTTTCAAATCTTCTTTTTCTTTTTCTAAGCATGCAATCTTGTTGATAATGAGTCTTTTTCTTTAAGCATGCAATCAAAATTCTTTTTCAAATTTTTGTTATCTTTTTCTAAACATGCAATGTTACTTCTAAAAGAATCATGTTCTTTATGCATGCAAGCAATGTTCTTTTTCAAATTATTATTCTTCTTTTTAAGCATGTCATATTTTTCAAGCACAAGATGACAAAAGGTAGTAAGCTCATCATATGACATGTCTTCATCATCGGATTCGGAGTTTACCTCAAGGGGTTATCCCTTGGACCATATAGCACACGTTGGAGGTGTCGCTTCCAACGTCCGAATCACTCCCAGCATAATATAGATCTTTTTCGCCAAGAGAGGTGATGATGTTCCAAGCTATAAAAGCCGATTCAATATTAGAAACCCTAGATAAATAATCATCATTTAGGGTTAATTTAAGAGCATGAAGGGCGTTTGAGTTAGCCTCAAAATACTTGCTATTATTAACATAAGAATCATTAGTGGTAGCAAGATATACATGAATGCCTAAGGCCTTGAGGTACAATGACATCTTAACCTTCCAAATTTGAATGTTAAGAATATCAAAAGTGGGTGGTGACATGAACTCCATGGTGTGTGTACAAAATATTGTGATTAGCCTAAAGATGAGGATCTTTTACTCTAGGTTGTTAGACCAAATCAGAGTACCAAGCTCTGATACCAATTGAAGGTTCACCTAGAGGGGGGTGAATAGGTGATGGCTAATCTAATGGTCACTTAATGCCAAATGATGCAAATAATGCGGAAGCAAAAAGCAATTATGACCTAATTAAAACTTTTACACTAAATACTATGTCTAACACAAGAGTGTTGCCGAATTCCCCGTGAAGGGCTCTGGACAAACTCCTCTAGATTCCCCTTGAATGGGTTGAGGTTCCGCGTTGGCTCTCTTGGTTGAATACAAGTGTTAGCAACAATCCCAAGCAAGTATATCAATATGAGCACAAATGAATATCTAGCATATAAAGATGAGCACAATAAAAGTATGCAAGATATAAAAGAGACAAAGAGAGAGAGAGAGAGAGAGAGTGAGCAATCGCAAACACAAGGGTATGTTTCGAGGTTCGAGCACACTTGCTCTACATCCCCGCCTTCGACACACGAAGGATTTCCACTATGCAAGATCCCAATGGATCTCTCCTCGGTGCCGCAACACCTACAAGCCCTCGAACTCTCTAGTCCCGTACACACCGCAAGCTCACTAGCTCGCCGAGGCCGCACCTCAAACCACCGAGTTCACACAAGAACTCTAAACCACCGCGAGCACACTTGCCCGCCTCCTCAAAGAACAAGAAAAGATCTCTTGGTGATCTAAACACTTTGATCACCAATAAAAGCTCTCACTACAACACTCCTATAAGATGAATAGATCAATGGATGCTCAAGTGTTTGTGTGAGAAAACAAGGAAAGAATCTTTGGTGAAAACTCAAGAAAATCTCTTTTACACTCTTGATAAACTCTCCTTTTAATTGGAAGTATTGGCTCTAATTTGTGGAGAAAAACCTCTGGAATGAATGGGAAAACTGGCTCTAAGAGTCTCTAAAATCTTGGCTCAAAAACAATGACCAAACCCCCAAATTTATAGGCCAGAAAAATATAGCCATTGGGGTCTGTCAGAGCTGCCGGTCGACCCGTGCGGTTGACCGCCAACGGTCAGAAATCAGACCGTTGGAGCCACGGTCGACCGCCTGGGTCGACCGACCCACTGGAGCTGAGAGTCTAACTCTCTGTCGGTCGACCCGTATGGTCGGCCGAACTTTCCAGAGAGCAGAGCTCTCTGGAGTGGTCGACCCGTACGGTCGGCTGTCCTCTAGTGCACAAAGGCGTGCACATCTGTGCACGTCGGTCGACCGGTCCGGTCGGCCGACTTCAGGATTAGTCGACTATATAGTCGACTTGCTGAAGCCTGAAACAGTTTCTGGGATTAAAAAGTTAGTCTTTTGGCTCAAATAAAATCCCATAAAATACATAAAAATCTACAAAAATAGTTTAATCAATATACTTTGATAAACAAACATGCTTGAACAAAATCAAGGCATGTTATAAAAGTTTGGACTATTTTTTTAACTTGGAAATATTTGGCTCATGATAAAAACTGTTTTTCCAAAACATATTTTTCCAAAACATGTTTTTCCAAATCTTCATCAAATACAAAAACAAGATATACTTTTAAGGCATAGTGTGTATGGATATGATCCACTACACAATCATAATGAAATATCTATGTTTTTGTCATAAAGCTCTAAACTTGATTTTGGTTAAAAGATAAGTATATGAGAAACATCAAAAACCAAACTTGTATTTTTCCAAAATGAAAAATCTTTTCTAAACTGAAAAATCTTTTATGAAAATAAATCTATCAAGAGTGTGCGTGCATGATATACTTGAGCAATCCACCAACTATCTATCCTTTACATTTTATCTAAAACAAAAACAAAATCTTATACCTAGACACAAGTCTTCATCTTCTTGAAGTCTTCACTTGAAGGCTTCTCATCTTCTTGACTTGGTCCAAGCTTGATCCAAAAGCTCCTTGGATCACACCGTGCTAGCTCCAAATCTTGACATTTTATCCTTTGTTGAGCTATGCACCTACTAAGATCTTGATAATGAATCTGTAACTAATTAAACACAAGATCATTAGTAAACATAACTTCATGAGTTGATCATCATCAAAACTAGGGTGATAGGCCTTTGGGCCAACATTTTCGTTCCTAAAATTTTTTTCGCTGCTCCCAAATTTTTCATCTCAAACTCTTGTTTGAGTTGAGCTTTCAACTTATCAATTTCAGATATGTCTTTAGCTGCAATCTATATGTCATCAACATACAGAAGTAAATATATAAAAGAATCATCATTGAGCTTCCGATGGTAAATACAACGATCATATTTACTCTTAGAGTTGCTATGCTCAATCATGAAAGTATAAAATCTTAAATACCATTGTCTAGGTGACTGCTTCAAATCATAAAGAGATTTATCTAACCTGCACATGTGTTCTTCTTTGCATTCAATAACGAATCCCTCTGGTGATGCATAAAGATCTGCTCCTCATACTCACCATGAAAAAAAGTTGTTTTTACATTAAGTTACTCGAGCTCCAGATCGAACCAAGCCATCAAGACTAGTAACATGCGAATATTTGTGTACTTCACAAATGGAGAGAATACTTCATTGAAGTCGACACCCTGTGTCTGCATGTATCCTTTGGCTACCAAGCGTGCATTGTTTTTTACTGACTTAGCACTTGTAATTATTTCTTTTTTTTGAAGACCCATTTGCAACCAACAATTTTCTGTCCCTTGGGCGGTTTCATCAACTCTCATGTCTAATACTTTTGAAGAGACTCCATCTCTTTAGTCTTTAAATCCCTCTCAAATTCCATTGAAAGGTGAAGCTCATTATCTTCTGACATTAATTGATGATCCCTCTTAAGCATAAAAGCAATGTGTTTGCTATCTTCAAGCAATGGAAAGGTTATGATCAAAAAACAAATAGGAAAGAAGGTGAAGCACCTTAGAACTGACAGCAGAATGGAGTTTTGTTCTACGAAGTTTGATCAATTCTGAAAAATGAAGGAATTCTGCGGTATCGTACAAATTCGGTACACACCAGAACAAAATGGTATTGCAGAAATGATGAATAGAACATTGTTGAGAGAGCTCAGTGTATGCTCTCTAATGCTAGTTTTCAAAGTGCTTTGGGCCGAGACAGTTAGTACAACTTGTTATTTAGTAAATCAGTCTCCTTCTACAGTCATTGATTTTAATACTCCTGAGGAGGTATGGTCTGGTACCCCTGCAAATTACTCTTGTGAGCATTTTTTGCCCTGCTTATTTTCATGTAAATAATGGTAAGTTTGAACCTAGGGCAAAGAAAGCTATATTTCTTGGTTATGCTACTAGAGTGAAGGGAAACAAGTTTTGGTGTCCTGATCCTAAGTCACCTAAATTTGTTATTAGTAGGAATGTTACTTTTGATGGTTGCTAGTGAAGATACCGCCGTAGGTTTGTGGCTCAAATTAGAGAACTTGTATATGACTAAGTGCCTCACCAACAAGCTCTACTTGAAGCAGCGCCTTTTCACCCTTTATATAAAGGAATGTATGCCAATTAAAGGCCACTTAGATGAGCTTAATAAAATTCTCATGGATTTGAAAAATATTGATGTTAGAATAGATAAAGAACATCAAATTCTCATCTTATTATGCTCATTTCCTCCTTTCTTCGAAAACTTTGTTAATAGTATGTTTAACGGTAGAGATACACTTTCTTTAGAATATGTCAAGTCACCCTTACACTCTAAGGAGCTGAGGCAGAAAGTAGGGTTATAGAAAGTGAGGATCAAGCTGAACGCTTGTTCATCCGTGATCATACGGAGAAGGGTCAAAAAAATCTCGAGGAAAATCTAATTTAAATTTAGGTTAAGAAAAAAATGTTAAGTGTCACTATTCTCATAAGTTTGGACACTATAAAAAAATTATTTTAAGCTCCAAAAAAAAATTTTAGGACGAAATCTCAGGATGAGAAATCTTCGATTGTTAGTGTTGCAGAAGAAGCTTTCACATCATATTAGGTTCTTTCAGTTACTGTCTTTGATGCCCGTTCATGATATGAGTGGGTTCTTGATTCTGCTTGTTTTTTTCACATGTCCCTGTAGGGAGTGGTTTGTGACCTACCAGGCAATTGATAGTGAGAATGTCTTAATGGGAAATAACTAACTTCTTTACTTACTGGATTTTGTGGGTGCAATCCGCTAAAACCCTTAGGAGACAACATTCTTCCTCTAGGGGAAACCTAGAGGTTTAACGGTTTGTTGCACATGCTCAGTGCAATCGCGTCACCTGCTAAAGTGGTGTAATAATGTTCTCATTTTTGTTTTGCTCGGGACGAGCAAAAAGATAAGTGTGGGGGTGTGATTAGTCTCTAATTTTGCATAATTTTCATCACATTCTCATATTTATTTCATGTAAAATTTTGCTAATAAAACCTTGCTTGCTTGATTCTAGGTCCATGGTGTACAAATAAAGAAGAAGACTTAAATCACCATTTAATTGGTGATTAAAAGCCTACCAAGTAGCCATTGACTTTAGATTGAAGATTTTGTCAGACCAGGGCATCAAATCACAAATTCAGGAGGTCAGGTGGACAGAAGCCAGACTGGGCGACGCACTGCCCAAAACTGGGCGCGCGCGCGCTCGCGTTTTGGGCCACGTGCTGTTCACGTGGCCCCCTTTGCCATGGTGCCTATAAAACCCCCAGGGGTCTTCAGTTGGAGGAGATCCAGAGTTAGAGTAAGTTGTGTAGCTTTATTTTTAGTTTGTAGTAGTTGTTGTTCTTCTTCTTCTAGTTCTACCTTTAACCATTAGAGTGAAAGAGAGAGAGTGTGTACAAGTTGTATTGGAAGGTGACAAGATAATACAAGTAATTACTTCTCTTTCTTCTTTCCATTTACTAGTTGTTTTCATTTGCTTTCGTTTGCTTTTACATTCTCGCTTTAGTGTAACTCCTTCTCTTTATCTCTTTTCTTTGGTTGTTCTTTCTTCACCATGTGTAAACTAACTCCTCTATTGCATGGCTAACTAACTATTAACCCACTAATCTTTAACTACTTGATTGATAACCCGCATGAGTCTATAGTGTCAAACAAGCCTTGTGCAAATGAGAGCTATGGCATCTTAAGACGAGGGTTCTAACTCTAACTTACCTACAAGTATTTACCTTCTTATATTTCATACTTAAATGGTTTTTTTTCATGATCTATGGGCTTTGTACTCTACTTGTTGTTGTAAGCTAGAGACTTTCTTTTTAACTTTGCCGATACCATTAGTGCACTCGCGTCTTCCCGTATTCTCGCCTTCTAATGGATCTTGATATGGGAATGTCCGAGTTTTTGCCGTGTAAAGCAAAGTTATAGGAAGAACTTTCACTCGATTTTCACGTGAATAGTTCCATTGCATAAGGGGTAAGCTTTCCTATGATCCATCGTGAGGCACACCTTCAAGAAGTTAGGGATTAGTGGAAGCAATTAGTAGAAAGTTAGCCATGCGTTTTACCATTAAGAAAAACCCATTTTTACAAACCACCAAAATATTTTCCAACAATTCTTGAAACAACTTGTTTCCACTTTTCAATTCTTTATTTCGAAACAAAGAACATTCTCTTTTCTTGAACATAAAAGCCGCATCAAGCTTCCATCGCTCTCCCTCCTTGTGGATACGACCCGTATAGCCACTTCGCTACTACGGAATAATCGCAAAAGCAGTAACATCAACCCACACTTCCTTCTCTTATTTTAGTACTTACTTTTTGCTGATCAAAGGGTTATGGTGGGGAGGAGGGAATATGTGTATGTGAATATATGTGATATGCGCGTATAAATTGTTGTTCCCGTGTTATGGAGGGAGGCATCGGAGTGGAAAAGATGGGGTATTATTGTAGTTGTTGTTGTTGTTGTTGTTATTATTATTATTATATATATATATATATATATATATATATATATATATATATATATATATATATATAGAGAAAGACGTACCTCAGCCGCCAGCTGAGAGAGATTCTCTCAGCTGGCGGCGCAGTGGTTGAATCTCAATCTCACAACAAATCTTGGGTGCAGCGCTACCATGATCGCAGTGTTTTTGTGAGGATTGTTACCATGGTCGCAGTCCTAATTACACTGAGAATATATGAAATTTTTTGGACTGCTACCATGTCAAAGCGCCAGCTGAGAAAGTTCACTCAGCTAGCGGCTGAGGTACAGATGCCTCACGCACACACACACATACACAGATAGAGAGAGAGATAGACGTGTGTCCTTCCAAAAGGATTTGAGGCCTAATCCTTCCCACTCAAATACCAACATCTGACATGAGAATACAAGATCTACTCTGTTAAAGTTGATCTATATTATTTCAAGTATCTATAAACCAAAATTAAGTGTTTTGAATACTTTTTACCCATGCATCAAGTAGCGGAAAAACGGATGGCCTAAATAGTGAGTTGGTTAGTTTAGCAGTGTTGAACATTAAAACCTAACAAAAATTGGTTTGTAAGGGTTTTTTTAATGTTTAAATTATTATCAAATGGCCAGATTGAGAATTTGTTTGTCTAAGACATGTATCTAACCAACTAACCAACTCACTACTTTTGGCCGTCCATTTTGCGCCGCTTGATGGATGAGCAAAAAGTATTCAAAACACATATTTTTTAATTATAGATACTTGAATATGATTGTAAAATGAGAATGATAAGAATTACCGTGTAGCTTTGAGCTAACGGGTCGTCGTCCACGAGGAGGAATGCGATGGAAGCTTTTCGGTGTTTTTTGATTAGAAAGCAAAGAATGGTGTTTGTTTTTTAGTTGAAAAGAGAATGGAGAGAATGAAAGTGATTTAAAGAAAAATTTAAAATTTGGAAAAGACTTTGGAGAAGATGATCTTTTAGAAAATGATTTAGAGAGTGTTGTGATTTAAATTATAAAAAAGGATCCTGGCTCACTAATTTTCTACTCAACTACGTACTTATCTCAAGAACATTTGGGTACATCACTTTTGTCATAGGCAAAAACCCTTAGTTTCTTTTAATGTTCAAGTAAAACAAATAAGATGGTTTAGATTAAATCTTAAGCCTTTTCTTACATAACCTTAAAGAGAATGTTAAACCATCAAGCGCAAAGAAGCAAGTATGGAATAAAAACAGTTTAAAAAGATTTGTGCTTTGAAAGTCTAAGTTTAAAATAAAGGCATCCTCATGTGCTTTCAAGAATGAAGTTTAACTCAGGTATTTTTCTAATCAAAAAGAGTTGCTTTCATAAATTAAATCAAGAGAGAGGAGGTAGAAGAGATAATTATTGAGCTCAGAAAATGATTTAGCTACTCATGATAAAGGGAAAACAAACAAAAGAATGAAAATCAAACATAAACATACCGAATTTGAGTCGAGTTGAATAAGCGAGTTGAAGCTCTTTTGATTGTCACTTCAAAGATGAATTACACACTCAATTCCACTCTTCTCTCTTTGCTGGTCTAAACTGAAAAATAAAGAGGAGATACAACTTCTCCGATCTATCTAACAGTACTCCTAAAACCCTAAAAATGTACAATAAATTTAATCCTAGTCTTCGCTCCCTTTTTCTCTGTCGAAAATGGTATTTATAGGGAAAAACCAGCGGGAGAGGGCGTAGGAAGATTGGGGGAGCAAACGCTCCCCCAACAACCTCAACTTTGCCGCGAAAACGCGGCTTGGGCCACGTTTTTGTGGCCGTGGTGGGGCTAGGTGGCCACACCCAATTGGTTGAAGTCCCCGGTTTGATGATTCCCCCATATCTTCTGTTGGTTTTCTTGTTTCAGCTCCTGGGTTAATCAAAACGGCCTTTGATTATTGGCTTTAACTGATTGATTTGTAAAGATCTATTTTAACTGATGTTCAACCGTTTTTATCCTCTATGATCTGCCTTGATTTGCCCTGATCTTCTAATTTCGAATTAATTCTGTATTAAATCAGAATTTTGATGGGCTTTTGGGCTCGTTTCTCTTCCCTTTCTTTTAGCAATGGGCCTACATTTAACAATGAAGAATAAGACTTATTAATATGATTTATTAGATAAAAATATGGTAATGTGACAATATATATGCAATATATGTGACCGATCACACCCCCACACTTATCTTTTGCTCACCCTCGAGCAAAACATAAACTGATCCTAATCAATTATTAGACCACTTTCGCAGATCGCTCGATTGCATTGAGCATGTGCAACAAGCCGTTAAACCTCTAGGTTACCCCCAGAGGACGAGTTTTGTCTCTTGAGGGTTTTCAGTGGATTGCACCCACAAAATCCATAAAGAAAGAGAAAAAATGTTAGTATTTTTGAAAAACATTTTGCAAGGAGAAAATATTTGAAGTATATTTGTAAGATTTCAAGTAATCTATAAGTTATAGGAATATCAAACTTTTCATTCCTAGACTTAGTCTCTATTCAAAAACATGTCATCAATCAAAGTAAGGATTCAAATTGAATTTCTTATCTAGTCTATTATTTTACCCTGAGTAATATGTACCATCGCGACTGTGAAGTTTGACTAAGGATTCTTTAACATTAACTCATATGCCTTATTTATATTTTTTTTTGGTGGTATTTATTCCTCAATTCCCATAGGCTTTCTAATATGCCCATGTAACGAGCCTTTAGTCGGTGACACCCAAACCGGACAGTTTTAGAGCACTAGGTGAGAAAACACCCCAAAGCACTTAAACACTCGAGCAGACAAGGCCACGAAACCAAGGGTTTTTATTTATAAAATATACCCCTTTTAGGCGTGAATAATTATGCTTCATGAGGCACAAATACCCAGCTTAGTTAGAGGATTTATATTATATATATATATATATATATAAATATATATATATATATATAATATATATATATATATATATATATAATATTTCAAACTTATCTAATTATCTTTTGCATAAATACCGAGGCTTGCTTAGGCAAAGCAATAACCTAAGTGTGTAAGTGTATAAAGTGTGCATATTTCTTCAAGGTAA
The DNA here is from genome assembly GCA_038442645.1 of Agave tequilana. Classification (NCBI taxonomy): domain Eukaryota; kingdom Viridiplantae; phylum Streptophyta; class Magnoliopsida; order Asparagales; family Asparagaceae; genus Agave; species Agave tequilana. Next base: position 8,408 of record JAVJIF010010517.1, on the reverse strand, counting down.
AGATCAAGACCAAATTACTTTCATTAATTTTCTTCCTAACACTGAAAATCAAGCAAGTTATCTTATTTTGATCAAGTATAAGAAATCCTAATTATGATTTTTCAATTCCTTAAAATTAACTTAATTTCTCACAAAAATATATCAAAATATTGTTCTTACCCTTTCAAAAAGTTTTTTCTATATATATATATATATTATTTATTTTTTTATAAATATATATTTTTTTGTGTTTTCTATTTTATTTTTTTCATATATATTAGTTATGTTAGATCCCTCCCCACACTTATCTCATGCATTGTCCCCAATGTATGAAAGGAATACATAGATGCATGAAATGAAATGTAAAAGAGGTGCATATAGTATACAAAAATATGTACAATATCAAGTTTCTCCCATACCTAGATCTTTTTCGGTCTCATCCCCCTATCTCACATCCCATCATTCCAATGGGTCCTCTTTATAGGGCATAGTGGGGAGGCCAATTTTTTTATCATTTTATCTCTTTTCCTCCCCAGTCTTACCTTCTTTAGGTTTTTCTTCCTCATATCTTTACATTCATTATTCAAAAATTGATTACCATCACACTTCTTAGTTGAAACTTTCTCACTATGAATGCCTAGGAATTCTAACTCAGTTCCATATATCTCCTCAAAACTTAAGTCAACACTTTTCCCTGGAGGTGTGTAATTAACCATAATATCCCTAGTCGGTTCATCCAAACACATGAGTTCTTTTTCGAAGAGGTTTTCAAAGAGTATGTCAATTGGAGGTTTTTGAATTATAGTCTCATGCGATATACTATTGGTTTGCTCATCGAAAGTGAAGATATTCAAATCAAATTTTCCTTTTTTAAAGGGTACTCTAAAATTAGGATCTCCGACATATGCCTCCTAATTAAGATAATCACATTCGTTCGTATATAATTCATTAAGAAACAGAGACTCATTCTCTATATCTTCACTTTCTTCATCACAATTGTTTTCAACAAAGTTTATCTCAAATGTTTGGTCTCTTATCTTACAAGATTGTTTTTCTAGGTTGAAGACATTGACTTCTCTAGTCATGTCCCCAAAGGTTAATCTCATAGACCCATTCCTACAACTTATAATAGCATTGGCAGTAGTAAGGAATGGGTGTCCTAGGATAATAGGAGTTTGAGCCCTAAGATTGGACACAGGTTATGTATCAAGAACTATGAAATCAACTGGGTAGATAAACTCCCTGACCCGGATAAGGACATCATTAATTTCCCCTTTTGGAACTTTCACAGAACGATCACCCAGTTGGATTGTAACTCGAGTTGTTGATAAACTGAGAATGGAAGCAGGTTAATACTTGCTCCCAAGTCAAGAAGTGCACGACTAATCTCGGCTTGTCCTATAATGCAGGCAATGGTGGGACAACCTAGATCCTTGTACTTGATAGGGATCGGACCCGACAGTAGCTCACTAATGTTACTGGCTAAGAAGACTTTCTTGGGTTTATTAGTCTTTCTCTTCTTGGTGCACATATCCTTAAGAAATTTTGCATAGGATGGACTTGTTGGATGGCATCAAGAAGTAGCACATTTATCTTCACTTAGTTGAAGATCTCAATTATCTTATCCATGTGTGAATTCTGGTTGTTGTTCTTCAGCCTATTAGGAAATGGTACTATAGGCTTGTACACCTGACTGGTTGACTTATCTGTTTCAGATTCGTCAGATTTTGAAGGATTGGGACTAGATGAGGTGGATGCCTGAGTGTGATTGTGTTGAATGGGATTGGATGGTGTTGATACTTGATTATCATTTTCTTTCCCGACCTCAATGTATGAACAGAATTACATTGATTCAATGATTGATCCTCAGCCAAATGAGCTTGTTGAAATTCCGAGGATTCATTATTGGTTGACTGGGTAAGGTATCCTTTTGTCTCTCATTCTATAGATTGTCTAATTGGCTCATTTGAACTTCTAGCCTCTGTATTGTTTGCATGAGGAAATCTTGGTTCTTCATGTACCTTTCCATGTTTCTCTCAAAGTCAGTCATTCTCTTTTCATGTTGAGGATTCTGGAATGAAGATTGTGGAGCTTAGTTGGGAAAGTTTTGTTGATAATTTAAAAATTTGGGTGGATGGTTGGGAGAATTATGATGGTGATTAGAAAATTGGGTTGATAATTAGAAGAATTATTAGAATAATGAAAGTGGCTAGCATGGTTTGACCGTGGGTGGTCATTGTTGTGTTGGCTCCATGAAAAATTAGGGTGATTTCTCCAGCCAGGATTATACGTTGGTGCGTAGGGATCATTGTTCGGCCTTGAAAAGGCCGCATTCATCAGTTCAGGATAATGTTGATGAGCTTGAAATACAGGACACTCCTCAAACACATGATTCATGGCTTGACAATATGTACAACCCGGAATTGGAAATTGGTTTGGGCTGACTTGATGGACTGGACTTGGTTCCTTAGTTTCTAATGCTTCTAGTCTTCTCTCAAGGTTAGCTAACTTAGCCTCGTTAGTTATGGATGATTCAATTGAATGGAGACCTCCTTTTGAAGATGGAGTTTGGATTCCTAGAGCTATCACTAGTTGGTTCCCATTGGATGGTCTTTTAAGCTAGATTCTCATATAAATCCCATCTGTCATTCTCATCCTTCTGCAAGAATCCCCCTTAGCACATGCTTTCTAAGAGGGTCTTGGTTGAGTAGCCTAAACCGTCATAAAGAATTTAGCATTGTCTCCATTTCTCTATTCCATGGTGAGGACATTGGACAAGGAGGTCTTTGAAGCGTTCAAAGTACCTCAAAACGGTTCACTAGGTTCTTCTTGAACTGCATGATATTTTTCCTAACGAGAGCAGTCTTACGAATTGGATAAAATTCTTCAAGAAGACCTTGATGAAACCATCCCAGGTTGTGATAGAGCCGGCCGCTAAGCTGTAGAGCCATTTCTTGGCTAAGTCCTTAAGAGCAAATGGAACAAATCTCAACCTAATCGCATCGTCTCCAAGGTGTGAGATTTTCATCATTAAGCATACTTCCTCAAATTCTCTTATGAAGAAATAAGCATCTTCGGACTCTAAGCCATGGAACTTAGGGAGTGTGTTGATGAACTGTGGCTTAAGCTCAAAGTTGTGTTCATCAACCGATGGAAGTTGGATGCAGGATGGAAGTAAGGTTCTAATGGGATAGAACCTATCCTGCAAAGATGTCGGCTGAGACATAACCGAATCTAGTCTTGGTTCGAACTTGGGTGGTGATGTGTTTCTAGTTAACCTAGATGAATTAGGGTCTCTTGACCACACTTGCATACACAAATACAATCACAAACAAGTTCACCAATAGTCAACAAAAGTAAACAAACAAGCCTAGTCTAAGGTAACATTGACCTAGACAACTGCTAATTGGTTGATTGTTTACAGGAGGTATAATGCAGACTTTAACCATAAGCTAATCAGCCAGGTCAAGGCAAGATTGGTGAGAGGTATCCGCGCAAAAGTGACGGGCCTAATTAAGCCAAACCACCAACCTTCAGGTTTCGCCCCTCAATCCCTTTCCTAGACACTTATTTGGCAGGAGTCAAATTCTAACACCTTTCCCCTTAGGATAATCTCGTAATGAGTATGAGATGTCCCTAAGCCCAACATCTATCAGATTTTAAATTAGGCTTAGGCTGTGCGTGCTTGGAGATGGTTTGTGGGCTAAGGAAGGGTAATGACTTCACCACCTTATCTTGATTTGGGTTTTGCCCTTAGAATTGATTGTGCAAAGTGTGCAAGATATATAAAAGTAGCATTCAAAAGCAAATATCACCCAAGAATGTTTCCTAAACTATATGCTATGCATACGTACCTTATCTCCAGCTATCTTCAACAGTAGTTGTAAAATAAACGTAATTAGACAAATGCCTAGAATGCAAGCCAAAACATTTTTTTAAGCAATTAACAATCACTCAGATTACTGTTAGATTAAAACAGGGGTTGTAAATATCAGATATAGCAAGAATAATAACACACAAAAACTTTATTTTTGCAAGCAATATGTCCAGTAAAAAGAGTTTTTAGTAGTCTAACAAAAATTTTAACTTTTGCAACACAATTTCATGAAATTCTTTTTCTACTTTTGAGAGTAGGGGCACAGAATACCAAGTCTTCTCTTGCAAAGCTTCAGTAGTAAATCTGAATCTTGACGTCCCTGAAACAAGACACCAACTTGTTAAAAAACAAATACACCGTTCCCTCCCTAGCAACGGCGCCAAAAGTTGATTGTAAAATGAGAGTGATAAGAATTACTGTGTAGCTTTGGGCTAACGGTCGTGTCCACGAGGAGGAATGCGATGGAAACTTTTTGGTGTTTTTGATTAGAAAGCAGAGAATTGTGTTTGTTTTTTAGTTGAAAAGAGAATAGAGAAAAGGAAAGTGATTTAAAGAAAAATTTAAAATTTGGAAAAGACTTTAGAGAAGATGATCTTTTAGAAAATGATTTGGAGAGTGTTGTGATTTAAATTATGAAAAAGGATCCAGGCTCACTAATTTTCTACTCAACTATGTACTTATCTCAAGAACATTTGGGTATATCACTTTTGTCATAGCAAAAACCCCTTAGTTTCTTTTAATATCCAAGTAAAACAAGTAAGATGGTTTGGATTAAATCTTAAGCCTTTTCTTAACACAACCTTAAAAGAGAATGTTAAACCATCAAGCGCGAAGAAGCAAGTATGGAATAAAAACAGTTTAAAAAGATTTGTGCTTTAAAAGTCCAAGTTTAAAATAAAGGCTTCCTCATGTGCTTTCAAGAACGAAGTTTAACTCAGGTATTTTTCTGATCAAAAGAGTTGCTTTCATAAAAATCAATCAAGAGAAGGGAGGTAGAAGAGATTAATTAGTGAGCCAAGAAAATGATTTAACTACTCATGATAAAGGGAAACAAACAAAAGAATGAAAATGAAACATAAACATACCGAATTTGAGTCGAGTTGAAGAAGCGAGTTGAAGCTCCGTAGATTGTCACTTCAAAGATGAATTACACACTCAATTCCACTCTTCTCTCTTTACTGGTCTAAACTGAAAAATAAAGAGGAGATACAACTTCTCTGATCTATCTAACAATACTCCTAAAACCCTAAAAATGTACAGTAAATTTAATCCTAGTCTTCGCTCTCTTTTTCTCTGTCGAAAATGGTATTTATAGGGAAAAACCAGACGAGAGAGGGCGTAGGAAGATTGGGGAAGCAAACGCTCCCCCAACAACCTCAACTTTGCCGTGGAAACACGGCTTGGGCCGTGTTTCCGCAGCCCTGGTGTGGCCAGGTGGCCACACCCAAATGGTGGAAGTCCCCGGTTTGATGATTCCCCCATATCTTCTGCTGGTTTTCTTGTTTCAGCTCCTGGGTTAATCAAAATGGCCTTCAATTATTGGCTTTAACTGATTGATTTGTAAAGATGCATTTTAACCGATGTTCAACCGTTTTTATCCTCTCTAACTTGCCTTAATCTTCTAATTTCGAATTAATTCTTAATTAAATCAGAATTTTGATGGGCTTTTGGGCTCGTTTCTCTTCCCTTTCTTTAGCAATGAACCTACATTTAACAAAGAAGAATAAGACTTATTAATAGAATTTATTAGATAAAAACATGGTAATGTGACAATATATATGCAATATATGTGACCGATCAGAATAATATAGATCAATTTCAATGGAGTGGATCTTGTATTCGAATGTCGGACGATCATATTTGAGTTGGAAGGATTTGGGCTCAAATCCTTTGGAAGGACACAAGTGTGTGTGTGTGTGTGTGTGTGTTGGAGGAAGGTGGTGGGGGAAGGAGTAGAGAAGGAATGGTGCATACATGCATTGCATGTTCACGTGTTATGTTTTGTGTGACATAAACACACAAAAGTTTACTGATATGATTAGACTCTTCTTGAGTACAGTAAGATAAAAGATACTGGAACGACTATTTAACATGTCGTAAGCTCCTATTTTCTCATGTTCAATTCGGATTCTTGTTTATATTCTGATGCACAAGTCATGCTTAGAATGTTAATTGTGTATATCATTCTTAGATTTCTTGCAAGACTTTACTCACTGAGCTGTCTATCTCACCCTTTTATATTAATAATATTTTCAGGTCGTGATAAGGGTAAAGGCCCGGCCTAAAGCTTAGTATGCATTTCTTTTGAAATTAAAAAGGAATCTGATCGTACACGTATTTTGCATTTTTTCATTACACTTCTATATTTATTGTGTAATAAATCTGCTAATTTTCTTGTCTTAATGTCTATTTTGTAGAAGATAATCATGGAGAGAAAGAAGACAAAATCAAATAAATCCTATTTAAATTCTAATTTAATTGAATCTATTTGATTAATCAAGGATAATCCCATATCAAGTTTGGTTAAATCAAATTTTGGGGATCTATTCTGCTAAATAAAGAATCAACGAAGATGAGATTGAAATCGAAACCCAAACTGAAAAACCATCAGAAGATAAAGGAAGATCAGAAAGTCTGAAGCCTCGCGTCCCTAGATCTGGCCTTCAGGCCAGACTAGGGCCGCGGATTTGTCGCTTTTGCTGTGAATCCGTGACAATCTCATTATATCTAGGGAAGCGTTTGCTCCCCCTATCTGATCACTCCTCTCCCCTTCCATTTATGCCTATAAATGCCTGCAAATTTGATGAAGGACTATCACAACTCCAACAAAGAGTTAGAATTAGGCTATTACTTTAGTTTAGGTTTTTTTTTCATTTTACATGTAATTTTAGTTTTGTTATAGCTTATATTAGAGAGCTTCATGAACAAAAAAAGAAAGTATTGTATTTAAAGTGACATGAAATGAAATCTTCTTTAAGAGAATTGTATTGAGCGTGACAGTCATGTGATTCTTCAACTTTTCATCATTGTTGCTCAACTTAATTGATCGCTGTTTCTATGGTATTTCTTTCACTTGTTTACTTTTATTATTCCAGGTATGTTATTCTTTCTTCCATTTTTGTTTATTAAATGACTTCAAATCTAACATTTTTCTTTTCCTTTATTCCTCTCTTTCATTTTTTTATATAACTTAGTTCTCTTTTCAATCAAAACACCAAACACCATCTTATTCTTCCATTCTTATTTTAACTTAATATTGTTTCATTTTCTTTTTTTAAAAAACAAAGAAGACTTTTAACCAGTTTTAGTAACTTAAAGGAAAGACTTACCAGACCCTTCTATCGCAGTCCCTCCTTACGGATCATAACCACCATAGCTAGTTGCTATAGCGGTAGAGTTGAGAACCTTGCACTTCTTAATCTTCATTTCTAAACTACATCTTTTCTGTGCATAGGTCAGATATGATCAAATTTTGGTGCCGTTACCAGGGAGGGACGGTAAGTTTTCTATTTGGTTTCTTAATGGTTAACTATTTTCTTTTTTATTTTGTTGTGCAGGTACTAATTTCTGGGATGAAACAGCTGCAGTGGACAATAGCTTACCTGAGTCTCTGCTCTAGAAAGTGAAATCACCTAGAGGGGGAGTGAATAGGTGATAATGCTAATCAATGCACAAAAAAAAATATGATGCAACAATCAACCCAAAACAAGACTAGAAGCCGAATACCCCGTGAAGGGCTCTCAACTCCTTCTTCCTGATTCCTCTACATATGAGTTGGAGGTGCGCAATGCAATCATGTTATATAAGTATAAGATTGACAATATGAATATGAAACAATTGAATATAGCAATGAATGTAGAAAACAAGGAATAAGAGCAATGAAAGTAAAGCAAGGAATAAGAAGCAAGTAAACCAAACACAACACCGAGAATTTTTCCGAGGTTCGAGCACCCAGCTCTACGTCCCGCGCCTTCACTCAGAAGGATTTCTAACCATTATAACTTCACAAAGAATTACAATCACACCGGAGTACCAACTCCACAATCTCAAGTACAAGTTCTCTCTCTTGGTGATCAAAAGACCACAAACTATCTTTTGCAAAAGCCTCTTTCCCTTACAAGAACTCTGTAGAACAATGGTTAGAATTGAAGCTCAAATATTGTAAGGGAAAAAAGAAATGAACTTGAGAGAGTTTAGAAAATAAAACTTCAGCGATGAGAGATTCTTCAGCACAAAAACCAAGGACCAAACTCTTTTAAAAGCCTTTGAAAACTTTTGAAACTTTTTGTAAATGCTTGTTATATAAACCTCTCCCTAATCACCCCTATTTATAGGAGAGGGCTAGGGATTAAAGAGTAAACCCTCATAATGCTAATTAGGAAGTATTAGACCCAGAAAATACCATTTAAACACGTTTAGAGAAGAAAAATACAAATTTAAAACGTGTTTAAAACTAGCCGTTAAGGCTGAAACGACTATCGCGGTCGACTGGGGTTCAAACAAAAGAGCCGTTGCAGGCTCTCGGTCGCCGCCCGGTCGACCGAAACAAACA